>JAPDOI010001573.1:102500-107500 GCA_029168955.1 Aplectana chamaeleonis
CTTGGGGTCGAGTCCCGCCCGGTAGAAATCTTCCGGATGGGAAAACCTGAGGAGGGTAAAAAACGTCTCACTAAAGTGATTCTTTCCTCCTCTCGTCGTTCTCAGGAAGTGCTGATGGTGGCTAGACGTTTGCGCGATCATGATCGATTTGATGGTGTCTACATCAGGCGGTCGATGACATTGGAGGAGCGAGAGAAGGACAAGGAGTTGAGGAAGGAGGCCAAGGATCGGAATGAGAGAGACCAAAATGGAGAAAAGGTTTATGTAGTATATAGAGAGATGGTTGTGAAAGCTAGTGATATTCCTAACCTTCGCAAAGCTGGCAGCAGTCAAAAAAACTGATTGGGCAGGGAAATTCCACGATCAAGTGTTGTCTATTTAATGCGCGTAGCCTGCGAAACAAGATAAGTGAGCTACATCTTTTTCTTTCCGTTAGAAAACCTCATCTAGTTTTCATCACAGAAACCTGATTTTCTTCTAATTTTTCTGACTCTGAAATTGTTGCGGATTTGCCATATCATGTCATCAGGAATGATAAGATTGGAAAAAAGGGGGGGCGGAGTTTGTATCCTTATTCAAGACAGCGTTTCTCTTGAAAATTTGGCTGTTACCGAAAATGCTGATGTTCTTTGTGTTGACTTGCACACCATATCGAATTCGATTGATCGCTTTGCGCTCTGCTATCGTCCTCCTAGTAACACTTCGTTGTGCGATGATCATCTCATTGATATTTTGAGTGGACTGGCCGCCTCAGCGCGAAGGTTAAATATCCTAGGGGATTTCAATTTACCTGATATCGACTGGACTGCGTATACTTCGAGGTCTGCCAATTCAGGCAAATTTCTTTCATTTTTTGATGGCCTTGGTTTGAAACAGCTTGTTTTTTCCCCAACACGTGAACTTTCTATTCTCGATCTTATTCTCTCCACTAGCGATGATGTAGGCAATGTCGAAACAATCGCTCCACTGGGTGCCTCTGATCATAACGTTGTCATGTTTGATTATAACCTCGAGCTAGGCGATAACTGTTCTATACAATACCTGGACTATCGATCAGCTGATCAAAATGCAATAAAAGGTGTATTAAGGCAGATCGATTGGTTCGAGGTTTTTGATAACTACATCGACATTGATGACATTTATGACCGATTTCTTGGCATCTTGCGGACAGCTATTGATTCACACGTGCCTTTGAGGACCAAAAAAGGCTCAGTCTTGTCTTATCCTGAACATATTAGAAACTTGTTGCTTCAAAAAAGTAGGCTTTTCCAGAAGCTCACCGATCCTGTTCAGAACTTGACATATAAACGGTTTGTAGCCAGCTGAACTATCACATCAAGCGGTTTCTTTCTCAAAGGGAGAAAAAAATGGCCTCCAACAGGAATATGCAGCAACTGTTTTCGCATTTGCGTAACCGTACTAAAAATAGGAAGTGTGCACCTACTTTGCTGAATGAACAAGGTGTTAAGTTATTTTCTGCTGATGATAAAGCTGTTGCTCTTGCTCACTATTTTTGTCAAGTTTTCACCAGCCCGAGTCAGAGTTGTCCCATTCTTCCCTCTCTTTCGAGTAATTCGTGTCCTATTCCTATTATCAATGTTGCCGATGTATTAAGTGCTCTACGTTCTACAAAATGTTCTTTTTCATTGACTTCTGATGGTATTCCTCCTTATTTCTATAAGGTTTTCGCTGCAGAACTTGCACAGCCTCTTGCTCATATTTTCAACATAGGGTTACTGACTGGTCAAGTGCATATGATATGGAAAATTGCCGCTGTTACGCCCTTACCAAAGGTTGTTTCGGCTTCCAAAGTATGTGACTTTCGACCAATAAGTATTTTGCCGACGGCTTGCAAAATCATGGAGAAGATCATAAAAAAGAAGCTTTTGAATTGGCTTTTCTCTCTGAACATACTTCCTGATGAGCAGCATGGATTCTTGCCTGGTCTGTCCACCACTACGAATTTATTACATTCCTATCACCAATGGGCTTATGCAGCAAATGAAGGAAGATCCACTGCTGTAATGTAATTTGACCTCAGCAAAGCTTTTGATACTGTCGACCAGAACTTTCTCATTTCGAAACTTGAATGCGTTGGCATAAGAGGTAAACTCCTTGATTGGTTCACTTCCTACCTCGCTGGGAGAAAATTTTTCGTCCGTTTTGAAAACACCACTTCTTCAATCTTCGGTTCACCATCAGGAGTACCACAAGGTGGAGTCCTCTCTCCCCTTCTTTTCATCATTTATACTCTTGAACTTCCATCTTTGCTCAAAGTACATCCATGTATTGATGTCTCGATGTACGCCGACGATATCAAAGTTTTTGCCAGTTTTGACCGAACAAGTCAAATTGAGGTGGAAAATGCATTACGCTGCTCAGCAGAGGTAATGAAAAATTGGGCTAGTGCTTGGAACATCAAAATCAATATCGGCAAAAGTCAAATGTTATGTACTGGTGGCTCTGAACTGGAAGTGAGTATCAACCAAGGTCCACGGCTCAGCGTGGTTAGCTCAGCCCGAGATCTTGGCGTATTTTTTAATAAAAACCTCAAATTCTCAGTCCATATTGACACCATTACATCTCAGGCAAGGAAATCGGTCTTCTGTTTGTTCAGGAACATCCAATGTGCGGATTCTACCATTCTGATCCGATTGTACAAAACATGTGTTTTGCCCCTTCTGGAATACGGTAGCCAAGTTTGGAATCCCCATCTCAAAAAATACATCAATAGGATCGAAGCTGTACAAAAACTGTTCACTAGGTTGCTTTATTATCGCTGTTTTCCCGACTCTACTTATGCAATTTCCTTACCACCCTATCAAGAACGGTTGAAGGAACTAAACATCCGAAGCCTCTTTCATAGACGTATTATAGCAGTTCTTGTTTTCGCCTTCAAAATTTTACGCGGAGAAAATCGCTTGAAACCCTCAAGATATTGGGGTTTTCGCCCAATTCATGAACGTCGGGCTAGTCTTGCCATCATGAACTCCGCCATTGCCGGTCCCAAGCCCGGATGAGAAAGGAGGAGGGTTGGCCCCCCATGCTACCGACGGGCTGGAAAACCAAACGTGGGAACCATGGAGAGTCTCATAGGAATACGCGATACGGCTACCGCATCCGGGGCAGCCGATGCGCCAACACTGGGGACCCAGGGTGTTGGTGACAAGTATGCTACTGGCCAGAACAGTGGACGACTGGTAACGCCGAAGAAGGAGGTGCGGTTCGCGGCATGGAATGTGCGATCAGGGCATTATGTCGGGCAGAAAGAAATCATTGCCAGGGAACTGTTGAAGTCGAAGGTATCGGTTGCCGCCCTGTCTGAATTAAGGATTAGTGGAAGTGGAACAATGACTGTCCAGGTGCCAGATAAGTCCAGAAAGGATGGTGCTGTACTACCCGGTAGTGACGGACACCATCAAGGCGTTGGATTCATGCTGAACTGGAAAGCAGCTGGAAGCGTTGTGAAATTTGAGCCTATCTCTAGCAGAATCGCTGTCCTCACGCTGAAAGGAACTATAAGGACCCATATTGTGGCACTTTCTGCGCCGACAGACCCTAGCCCGGATTCCGACAAGGACGCGTTTTACGCTCAGCTTCAGGACGTTCTGAACACGATTTCAAAGAGAGACGTTGTTCTAGTCGCAGGTGATTTCAACGCACACGTTGGAAAAGAGAGGATGGGCTGGGAAGCAGTATTGGGCCGATTTGGCGTTGGTGACATGAACGACAATGGTCTGCGCTTGCTCACGTTTGCAGCTTTCAATAGACTCATTATTGGAAACAGTCACTTCCAGCATCGCAGAAAGCATCAATTGACGTGGAGAAATCCTTCCGGACGAGACGTAGCTTTGTTAGACTACGTGCTGATGAGCTCGCGTTTTAGGTCGTCGCTCAAGGATGTTCGTGCAATGAGAGGACCCGACTGTGGTTCAGATCATTACCTTCTACGTGCAGTAGTGAAGCTTCGTCTACAACGAGCTAGGATTGTGGAGCCATCTAAAGGCCAATTCAACTGGGCACATTTGATGGTACCTGAGACGAAGGAGTTATTCCAAATGGCACTGTCGAATCGGTTTGCGCTGTTGGCAGACGATGCATCTGTGGGATGAACAAGAACAGCAGATAGCAGCCACCATCGTGGAATGTGCAGAGCCACTTTGTCCTGCCCTCGTAAGCGAATCCAGCCATGGATATCAGATGAATCCATACATCTCATAGAAGAAAGGAAGAAAGCGAAATTGACCGGATTTCGATCGATATCGTCAGATTCTGCAGAGAGCTTCGTTGCAGATTGAAAATGGAACGAGAGTCGTATTGGAATAAGGTAGCTACTGATTTGGAGGAGTCTGCAATCAGGCATGATTATCGAACTCTCTATCGGACACTCAAGCGGCTCGGAGGAAGGACGAAACCAACAAGCGATAGTATCAGGAATGCAGATGGGTCATTCGTGCGCTCTGTGGACGAGCGCCTCCGTCGATGGAGACAGTTCTTCAGTGAACTATACAGTCATGAAGCGCCGCAAGGACCGCTTGTCGAGCCACCGCTAGTTGAAGCGGCCGGAGATGCAGTTCTCGACGCAGAACCCACTGTAGATGAACTAACGGCAGCGATAAAGTCACTGAAAAACGGCAGAGCGGCAGGAGTGGACAAAATCGACTGCGGAAGCCATAAAGGCTGGCGGAGACGTCTTGCTGCGCCAACTTCATCGGCTGATTACTCTTATCTGGCAGTCTGAGAAAATACCAGCTACCTGGAAACGTGCCACAATCGTGCCCATACACAAGAAGGGTGATGCTAGAGACTGCAAAAATTACCGAGGGATCAGTCTGTTGTCTATCGTTGGCAAAGTCTTCATGAGAATTATTCAGAACAGACTTCAGCGTCATCGTGAGCAAAGAAGTCGTGAAGAACAGGCGGGGTTCCGGCCAGGAAGAAGCTGCAGTGATCAGATCTTCGCACTTCGACAGCTAATGGAAGAGAGAATTCGCTCTGGG
>JAPDOI010001573.1:112500-163214 GCA_029168955.1 Aplectana chamaeleonis
TGCTTCCAGACGTCCAGCGCTGCAGTGCGCTCTGAATCCGTCTGTCCGAGATTCAGGTAAAACCTGTGAATATTGAAGTTATTAGGGCCATTCATACTTCCAACCTCTCTGCTCTGCCAGAGCGGCCTGCGCGGAAAAAGTGGTGAGT
The DNA here is from genome assembly GCA_029168955.1 of Aplectana chamaeleonis. Lineage (NCBI taxonomy): Eukaryota > Metazoa > Nematoda > Chromadorea > Rhabditida > Cosmocercidae > Aplectana > Aplectana chamaeleonis. The sequence goes on from JAPDOI010001573.1 coordinate 112,649, forward strand.
ATGAATGAAAACACGCCCTCCCCCGCCTCCCGCCACTCGCGCGCCTCCTGCCCCGCCACAGCGATGCCTCTGGGCCACAGCGATGCATTCATGCTCCCCTCTCGCACCGCCTAGGTATTTGTCGGTAGCCTTACTTGTTTCCCTAAATTACGTCATTTAAGTGTAGCGGGGCCTCAGTTAAAGCGCGCAATACGCCATAGAAAGTGCGCGCGGGACTTGGTGTGAGTGTGCAAGACGCAGTAGAAAGCGTGCGCCGGACACCGCGAAAAGTATTTACCCTCGCGGCGGGAGTGCGCAGGACGCCAGGAGAGGTTTGTGTGACCCAAGTGGGGGTGCGGGGGACGCCGCAGAAAGAATTTGGGACCCGAGCGAGAGTGCTGAGGACGCCGTAGAAAGAATACGGTGTCCAAGTGGGAGTGCGCAGACCGTCGTAGAAAGTATGCGGAAATAAAATAGGAGTGCGCGTGCGCAGATGTTCGGAAAAGTTGCAATTAGGTATGAATAATGAATAAGAGGGTCAAAATGCACGCCTCCACGGGGAAGGTACGCAAGAAACCGACAAGGCTATCAAGCGATTGTCAATCTTGGCCTCAAATCTAGTTGGAGGGGCCTTCAAAATTCAACTTAGAAATAAAAGCTGCCTCTGTTATAAGATTTCCGATAGCGTTATCAGTCATTGTCTATTAAGAATATCGGCTATCCACCACTGGATAGCCTTTACATGCAAATAAACCAACATATATTATCAAACCTATCGAAGACCACCCGCATCGCTTCATTTCTAAAAACAGGGTTGCATTGCACGAGAGTTCTTCGGGTACGGACTTAGTGCACCCAAAAGGGCTCGCCGCCGTTACTCGCGGACAGGCTGCCAGCTGTCACTACAGTATCGCAGCCCCGCCCTTCGCTGACTGCGGCCGCGCCCGCGGTGAGAGTGGCGGCAGCCACGACCGACCGCCATGAGCCTCCAATACGGGGCTTCCTTGATATTGCTGAATTTGTGCCTGGAGATTCATTGGCCTCAGACTCCGGATCTTGGAAGCTTAAATGAACATCAAATTTTCGAAATGTAAATTTCAGATTTGAATTTTTTCAAGATTCGCCAAATGACAAATCGTTTTGAAATTGATGGAATTGGAAATTTAAAATGTGATCTACAGATTAAAATTTTCAACTTTTCAGAAAATGCTCTAGAGTTCCCAGATTTTACAGCAGTTAGGATCAGACGCAACTGGGAAGCTAATACGCTTCGAATCGGGATTGCTCAATTTTAAAAAGTCAAACGTGATTCCATCAATTTCAAGGCCAATTCAAAAAAAGCCAATTCCATCAATTTCAAAACGATTTGTCATTGCAGGTGCATTTGGCGAATCTTGAAAGAATTCAAACCTGAAAGTCGCACGTCGTCCCATGGCGGTCGGTCGCGGCTGCCGCACCTCCCACCGCGGGCGCGGCGACGCGATCAGGAGGCGCGGCCGCGGTCAGCAAAGGGCTTTGCTGCGATACTGTAGTGACAGCTGGCAGCCTGTCCGCGAGTAACGGCGGCGAGCCCTTTTGGGTGCACTAAGTCCGTACTCCGAGTTCATCATGCCCCGTCCCCTTCGACCCAAGAATTTCGGTGTTTTTTTTAAAGACCCACCACGTAAAAAACCTCCAGCGAAGCAGCAACACGATGGCTATGACTTTGTTCTATTGCTTTGTCTTTATAATTAAAACGAACACAAAGCAATAAAGCAAAAAAAAAAACAGAAACTTCTAAAACAGCACTTTCTAACACACGACGAACCTTGATCGGGAGTGTTGTACTCCACGGGTATCCAATTGACCGCAACTTCGTTCACCACCTCCTCTTCTGCCAAGGGATTCCGCACCCTTGTGTCGTTGTCTGTTACCACAACTTGTGGTGGCAAGGCAACTTGTGGTGGCAAGGCAGGGGCGATATCTGCAAGCTATGCACACTGTAATTTGTAAGCGCATTTCCCCAAGTCCTTCCCGAGTCCCAACTTCAGACCTCTCAAATCTGCTAGGCGGATTCGTTTCCTCCTAGGCCATTCTGGTGATCGTGGACGGCCCGTCATTGTAATCACTGAAATTTACATTCCATTCTAAAATCATGACACAATAGCAATACATGAGAGATGAGGCGTGAGAAAAGAATAAAAATGTGGGGAAAATTGTTCGAGAGGGGTTATTTCGGCTCAGCCGTGAATTAGAGTGTTGTGTGTAATTGCACAATTGACTCATTTCACGCCTAATTCCTGTTTTTCTGCGGTCTGACAAAACGGTAGGTGACTCAGAAGGAACTAAAATAGAAATCGCAGGTTGTTAAGTGCAATCATTATAAAATACTCATAATTTACGACCTAAATTATGAAAAAATAGCAAAACTTGACAGATGAGGCGTGGAAAACAATAAAATACCCTGTTCTGAAGGCTCAGATGAGCAAGACAACTGGTTCTCAAAAACATTGCACCTCAGCAATCACAAAAATATTGGATTAAAGTTTCCGAGCTTTTGAAAATTCATATAGCCATAAACGGCCAAAGTCTCACCGTCGACTGCGTACCACGCGCTGCGCGACCGCACGCGCGTCGGAAGCAGACGAGTTTCGCCGCCGCGCGACGAGTTCCGGCCGCCGCGCGACGAGTTCCTGGCCGCCGCGCGACGTTTGGCTGAGCGCGGCGGCCGAAACTGTCGCGCGGCGGCCAAAACTCGTCTGCTTCCGACGCGCGTGCGGTCGCGCAGCGCGTGGTACGCAGTCGACGGTGAGACTTTGGCCGTTTTATGGCCTGTAGGAGAAGAATCCGAACCTGAGGAATCGAAGAACACTTTAGTTCAGAAAAGCAAAAACCCTATCAAGTCCTGAGAATTCGAAACTACACTCGCTTTGTAATTTTTAGATAAGCTTAATTCGAAAAATTTTACTGAAAATTTTCGGAGGCTTCAGAACACCATTAATCTAGAAACATTTGTCCACTTGAAAAGAGGAAAAATGGGAACGAGCAAATTAATATACGATTATAGGATGCGCTCATTTGAGAAAAAACATGAAAATTGAACATGAGACTTCGAAAAATACTCATTCGAGGCTTTCAAAACGACGTATCTCCGAAAAACATTCAAAAGTCCGAAAGCTTAGAAAAGAAGCACACACACTTCACAGGCGATTATCGGCCCGAGCAGCCTGACAGTTCGGCTCGTTTTTCCAATCTGCGAGTCGGCTCCTGTTGCTGTCCGGGCCACTCCTGTTCTTTTTCCGGGACACTGTTGTTGCTGTCCGGGCTATTCCTGTTGGCCCGAACAGCAACAGCGGTAGCCCGGAGAATAGGAGAACGAGTCAAACTGTCAGGCGGCTCCGATTCCTATTCGGTGCAGGCTCGGGCCGAGAATTGCCTGAGTTGGTATGTCGACGAGGTGATAGTGAAAAAGAAAATCAATCGAGAAAATGTCATTGATTTCCAGAAACAATTCAACCCCATAATTCGAAAAGGCATTCTTTGGGAAATTTAAGAAGTTTTTAGAGCTTTAAATCCTTCTAAGCATCGAGAGATAAAAACACATTCATTGGAAATCCTGCGTAAGGAAGGGTGATCGGACGACAAAAGCCATGTATTTCGAAAACTAGCGTCGATTGCCCATGATTAAACGCAAAACAACGAAAACGCAAAATACATGAATAAAAACAGACTTAAAAATAAAAATCATTAAGGACTGCAACATTTCATGAAAATTACAAAAAAAACACTCCTTTGGAAAGATGGTTCCGACAAATACTATCACTAAAGAATACAATATAAATTTTGTTTATGAAAAAAACGTTCTCATACAAAGACATGAGCATTAAGGAGAACACTCATATTGATTTTTTGTATGATAGTCATTTATTTCGAAAACTAGTGTGTGAAGTCAATGTCATGTGATTAAAAATTTTCGAATAAAGCTACATTGCCCAAACTTTCCGAAGATCCAATAAATTAAAACGCCGACAAACTGCTAGGGAAATCCAACATTTCCGAACAAAATCAGCATTTATTCAGAGAAAAATACTCGGATGTTTAAAAATATTCACGAATTTCGGACCCTTACAGACGTAGAAATTTGGCAAAACTGGACCTGGAAAATAAAAAACCTATTCAGCTAGAACCTTCAGAACGAAGTCCGTTTTCAGAGGATAAAAACATCCAAATGACCCTGGAGAATCAAAAATGCATATTCAACTAGGATTTTGAGAACGTAAAAAGCAGGAAATCAAACAAAAATCAGTTGTGAAATTTGAAAAAAAACATTTACTCAGGATTCTCCCAAATTACGATAAATACAAAATACCAATTTTTCAAACAAAAATGAACAAGAGACTTCGAAAACACAAGCATTAGGGTATACAAAGGTTATTATACTACCATAAAAGAACATGAGTATTAAGAAAAATGATTACAATTATTCAGATAAAGCTACTTCACCCACTTCTTTCAAGGCTATAAACAGTAAAGCTCAGAAAACTTTTAGGCCACCTCGAATTCCTCAAAAACAGTATTCAACCCGGAGATAATTATTTGAAATTTGGAAAATCTTTTATTTATAAAATTGAGACGCTTTCCTAAATTCGCAAAATGGATAGTCCGAAAAACAGGATCTGGAAAATCATGAAAAAACTTATTCGTCAAGTATTACCAAACATCGTCTATTTCCATGAAAAAGCATCTCTTCGGAAAATCGAGCCTGGGAAGTTGGGAATGCTTATTCATCAGGGATTTTTAAAACGCAAAAGTCACGAAATCAAACAAAAATCAGACCAGATAAGATTAAAAGCACTCGTTTAGGCCTTTACAGAATATGGCAAAGAGAAAAACTTTTAGACAAATACAATCATTAGGGGATGCGCAAAAATGAAGAACAGAGTGAAGAGTGAAGTTCGAGTAGAGAATGAAACCAATGGAAGGTCAAAAACATCGCAGCTACCAACACGATCACTGCTGGGTCGATAAATGAGGATCCCGAGTGAGAGACACTGCTGCTTGCCCCCTTCGTCTGCGCTTCCGACGCAAGCACACTCTCTTCAGCCTTTGGCCTTGAAAAGTGCATTGCGCGACCACGTGCCTAACGCGTGTCTTGCGGAAAGTGGGCGGAACGTAGTGGGTGTCGAGCTCCTTTGATGTGTGCTTTCCACGAGGTAGACACGATCTCGCCCCTATTTCCGCTATAGGCACGCGCTCGTGTCACAAGGGCGAGCACGTGCTTAACGCGTATCTCGGAAAAAGACGCGAATTGGCCTGGGCGTCGAGCTCCTTTTTGTCTGAGTATTGCCAGTGACCCATTCGCGAAGAAAAAACTCGAAAAAACCCTCCGGAAATGCCTTAATTGGGCACCCTCGAAAGTCGGAGACTCCACCCCTTTTCCGGAGACTCCGCCACGGTGGTCGAGTTCTCCTACTACTCGTGGACGAGTTCTATCCCTCGACGCAGTCAGCATTGGAGCACGTTTTCGTGTTAATCAATTTCTTTTTTCTTCTCATGTGTCTTCCCGTTCGTATTATCTTGGCCGTCCTCTTTTGGGGTTTGACTTGCTCAATCCTCTTTTTCAGGTAGAGTGATGGCGTCGCTTGGGGGAACTGCTGGACTCGATAGTTGGAGGTATGTGATTTTTTTTCACTTTGTTGAATTTGTGATTTCGTTTTTTTTGTAAAAAAAATATTGTAATCGCGGTGGGTTTTTCCTTACGAAGAGTTTTAAACAACTTTCTGAGGAATTTCGGTAGCCTTGGTGTTCGGTGGACCCGCTTTGCTGAGCGAAAATTTTCGAATTTTTCTTTTTTTTTGTTTGAGAGTTGCTCAATAGTTTCTGATATTTTGTGGTTTAATTTGTTTGCACTTAGTCGTTCGTGTTTTTTTTTCATTCAAAACTCCCTCTCGTCAAACGAAAACTGCGTTTTCTGCACAATTCCTTATTATTAATTGACGAAACACAAGAGAGCAGGGTCAAGCGGGGTTGCGAAATTTCGGGTGCGCCCGAAGAGGCACTCTGATATGGGAGGAGCCTGAGAGCGCATGGCGCGCGCACCTTCTCGTAGATGAGTCTCTTTTACATCGCGAAGCGTTTATCTTGGGTATTCGTGGAATTATTAGCTACCCTCACTAGACTCCGTCTCTACCAGATGATTACTATTTCTCTCATTAGTTTCTCTCATCCACGAGAAGCTGTCTACGAGAAGGTGCGCGGGCCATGCGCTCTAGGGCCCCGCCCATATCGGAGTGCTTCTTTTCCCTCCCCCGAAATTTCGCAATGGTGGGTGGGGGGGGGGTCGCGGAAATTCTTTTTTTTTTGCTTCGAAAATGAAAGTTAGGGTGCGGGATCGCAAAAAAGTCGGCCCATAAATGAAAATTTGGTGGAGATATCCCAAAAATTCTCGATTTTTGGACACCGAAGGGAAGGATCGTAGCATTGCTCGGGTGTTAGACGCTTAAGTCAGCATGCTGAACGGATTTTTGGCGTCTTACATTTTGATTAATCAAATATAAACTACCCAGAAATTGCGTCTCAGGGGGGGTCGCAAAGTTCTTGATTTTGGAATGAGATTTTTGATGGAGGGGGGTCGATCCGATTCCGAAAAATTACGCAGCGCCCAATTGACCCTGCATGAGATTGTCCAACGCTAAAAAAACACAACGAGCGGATTGGTTCAACTAGTGTTCATCACAAAATGCAAGGAACTAGTCGAACAAATCTTAGACGAAAATAAACAAGAGAGCAAGGAGAAATTAAAATTTTAATATGCACATCTCCCCTCCTACAAAAAGAGTGTCAGGACGTAATCCCCACCCCATAGCTACCGAAACCTAACAAATAAGCTTACAAGGACTCACTTTGTAGAAATCTAGAAAATGATGAAGTCTAGAAAATGAAGTAAGAGACGAAAACAACCGGTAGCTACCTCCAGTTTCTGGCCACTTGAAAATCGCCAGCAAAAACATCCTACGGGAAGGGGGTCGGGGCTTTCAGCGAAACTACCGTTCACCGTCATCTTGTACGCAAACGTGTTGTACTGTCCTTTAGTAGTTGCCTTGGTTCTGACAGCTCGTAGCATGCTCGCTCGTGATGCCACCCATTGATCCTGCCCGCCCTGATCGATGGCGCGGCACTCGGGACAGGGGCTGTCTACACACCAAGGGAGGAATTGTCCCGTTTTTGCAGTTTGAAACGTCACGCAACCCCACGCGAGCGAAGTGGTCCCGAGTGGATTTAGAGCGGCAGAAGACGGGACAACTCCCTCGGTGTGTAGAGAGCCCCTGTCCCGCGGCACGCGGACTGGCTGCTGGCAGAGGCAAGTACGCACGGACTCCCCTATACATAAATGTGACCGGAATTGCGAAGTTACACTGAAAATGGCATGTAGGGCAATAATTGTAAGCTAACGCTATTTCAAATTTTTTGCAGGGCCACGGCGTGTGACAGAATCGTCCATTTTTGGCAAAATCACATCTGGCGTGCGACCTCGGAGTACGAATGCCTCCCCCAATGTGAGTTCCTTTCTACCCTATCTGTCTTGCTTTCTTTTACGACGAGGATATTATTTTTCGCACAATCCAGTGGCTGTTCCGCCCCCCCCCATCCGCTGCGTTTGTTTTAACAGAATCCGGGGCAGGCTTGAGCAGGGATGAGACTCGGCTCAACGGGGGGGGTCGTAAAAATTTTGAAGAAAAAATGAAATCTAAGGGAAAGGGCTCGTTAAGCTCCCGGAGAGAAAGATATCTTCTCCTAAGTTATTGGTCAGCTAAGATGAGGTTGCAATAGTCACCCTCTGATAGTAAGATTGCAGCACGAGTTTAGCTGTGTCTGATGAGGCCGCCATGAAATTCTAGTTTACGGTGGGTATGCAGCAGTTGGGCAGCGAATCAGATTTCACTCGAATTTTGTATTCGGTGGGCTGGATACAGATTTGATGTCTATTTATTTAGGGAGGTCGTAAAAAATGTCAAAATTTTCAACATTTTGGTCAACAGGGGGGGTCGTGGCTCCGCCGAAACACGGCGCAACGGGCTGCTCAGCCCTTTCCGGGGGGAAATGTCGCAGCTTCTCTTAGAAAGACATTGAAAGTGGTGCATTTGCGTCACGCGATGCCTGTAGCGGAAGCTTTCTGCTACAGGGCAGATGGTCGCATCTCGGAGACCACGGTGACGTGGGCGCGGTGCGAACTCGCCACCTACGGTTTCAGGCATTATCAGGGTTATCTCTATGAAGAAGACATCGATACCACTATGACTCTAGCCTGTATCTAATCCGAAGTCCCACGGTTCCTTTGAATGTATGTGTTGAGCCAGAGGGAGAGAAGGCGGAAGAGTGCAAGAGAGGCGAAAGTAGCAGCGTGCGCGGCGAGCAATGAACATTGGGATTATCGTTTTAAGGCACCTTTCATAGTCCTCACCGCAAGCGCGGTACGCGCGGGAAAGGCGGTGGACTATAAAAGTTCTTACCGCGCGGCACGCGCGGGACACGCGGTAAGAACTTTCATAGTCCATCAGCACCGCCATAACGGCGCCGCCCAAACCGCCGTGGCGGTTTTACCGTTTCAATCAATAAATGCTTCTCAAATTGAGTCCACTCCAACATAAATAATTCTGGGACTATCCTGCGCCACCACTCACGCAAATGCAAGCCAGGAATTTCTGTACAAGTCCCAGTTGAGGCCCGACTTTTGCCCGCACCGCCATGGCGGTGCCGCTAAATATTTCATAGTGGCTTCCCGCTCGTCCCGCGCGTGCCGCGCGGTGGAAAGTTTCATAGTCCACCGCTCGTCCCGCGCGTCACGCGCGTGCCGCGCTTGCGGTGAGGACTATGAAAGATGCCTAACACGGACTGTGCTTCATCTGTAGTCATTATGTTTAAAAGTTCTGGCCGCGGTCCACGGGAATCTGAATGGGGGTGGATAGAGATCGTAAATGTTGGTTCAGAACAGGAAACTTTGGGAAGGGATTCGTACAATTCTTAGTTGAAATTCTCGCCTAGGAAGGAAATTCCGTAGCAGTTTCCACATTTAAAAAATCTTGTCGAGCAGGGAGGGTACCGTAGCTCTATCGAGATCAGCGAGAATGGTTCGCTGCACAGCTTTCTGGCTGATGGGGGGGTCGTAGGTCTACCGAGATCGGCCCGCCGGCCCGCTGGACGGTTTTCTGGCTAGGTGTTAACAGTAATTTATTTCTCCGTCGTTGACACGTTCCTATCACTTTCTGTCGACTAGCGAGCGACCATGGTCAAGCGAGGCGTTGTGTAATTTTTCGAAATCGGGGCGACCCCACTCCCGACCATCGAAATTGTTTTCCTAAGAATCCAAAGTTTTGACTCCGAAGTGTAAATTTTGGGCACTTTTTTCTCGAAAAAAATGTTGCCATTTTTTGGTAGTGGAAGTGATTTTTATCATTTTCACTTCGATATGCAAGGTGGCGACGCTGAGTAAAAAAGGGATCGATGGTGCCCCGTATGACCAGATAGAACGGGAAATTCATTTTGTCGACTTAATCTGATATAAGTATGTATTTTTTCAGGTGAGACGCTGTATGAATGAGTTCAACATCCTTTTGGAGAAGTACTTCGCTCGTGCTTCTGGATTTTGGGCACTGGATAGGTAAGTGCTTTACGTAGACATGTGCATATTTTTCGGTTCACGTTTCTAATGCAGGGTCCTATTCCGGTCCGCAGCTGCTGACATCTGCTGTTTCAGCACAAATCGCTCCCGCTGCATGTCTGCTATTGGTCAATTTCGAAATCTCACCAATTGCAGACGTGCCGCGAGAACCAGCGGCAGCGAATCGCCGATGTATAACTAGGGCCTTATGTGCGCGGAAAACTGCAACTTAACGCGAGCTGAGGGAAAAAATGGAATAGGCTGTGAAGGAGGAAAAAGAAGGATAGCTTTCGAAAAAGTGCTCCGGAGCACTTCTACGAAAGCTATCCATCGTTTTCTTCATTCATACACTATGACGAGAACCATTTTTCTTTGCTAGTGATTTCGTGTTTTCAGGAGTAAACTGTGGATAGTCTAGTTCAGTTCAAGTTGCGCGTTTGCGGACGAAGGGAAAGCAGTCGGTTGGATATCAATGGGCACAAATGCCATTGCAAGGCAGCCGCTCTCGTCAGGGTCAGGCACGGCTGTGTAATATCTCAGCGAGTGCTGAGGTGGGGGGGTCGTAAACCTGATTGCCCAGAAATCGAAATCATGGGTAGAGGTCGGGAAAATTTTGGATCAAAAAACTAAATTGTGGAGAGGATTGTTGGGATTTAGGTGATTTCGGTCACGAAGCGGAGAAAATCGTTGCTATGCTGGGGCCCTACCCAAAAGCCCGTTTGACCCGGGACAGGGTCTCTCTACACACCGAGGGAGGTGATGTCTGGCCTTTCGCGGCTCTAATTCCACTCGGGACCACTTTGCTTGCATTGAGTGGCGTGACGTATCGAACTGGAAAAACGGGACAACTCCTCCCCATGTATGTAGAGAGCCCCTGTCCCGTTTGACCCTGACTCTTGCTAAACCGAGGGCAGAGGTGTTGCATCGAACTTTGTGCATATTGATCTTCAACCTACCGCTTCTTCGTCCTTACATGTGCAACTCCTGGTGGACTACGCCATACTGCCGGCATGATGGACTGGCGTTCCACTGGACATTTTCCTGCACTTGGAGGACAAATAACGAAGATAGGTTTGTATTGAAAGTTTTCTTTTCTTTTCACACACATTTGCAGAACTTTTCCAGTAGAGTAAATCATTGTTGGCTCATTTGCTTCATCGCAGTGTCCCAATAAGCCGCCCGTCATATCGTTTTCGGTGCTATCGCAGCAGGAGAGGGGCTTCATCCTCGCACTCGACCTCACCCATTTCTCTGTTCCACAACGACTCTCCTGATTTTCGAAGGGGAGGAGAATTCGCGCTCTAATTGGGCGGCGGCACGGGAAAATGTACGTGGCCAAGTGCGATAGCCAAACGTTCCCCGGGTGTTGGACGTTCAGGCCGGAAGGCTAGAACGCAGAGAGAGGATGGAAAACTAGTTAAAAGTATACAACTAACGATAAAGCTCTATACGTTTACGTTTAAGATGTGATTTCTTCTAGGTCTGACGCTTTTTACGTCCCAGCTTTGTTTGATGATTCAATTTGATGATAAACAGAAGAGATAGCCTCTCTGCCCCATTTTGCCCTAAGCGTTCGCCACTCGTGTCCCCCCCCACCCTGCTGCGATAGCACCTCGTTATTATATTCACGAAGTAGGAGATCCGCCTGAGTTGACCGATGAGCCGACCAACTATGACCGTCCATCCTGTTGATGAGTATGAGAAGCATTCAAACCGGTTAGGTGTGAAAAGATGGAAAATTGTCAGTAAACATACAAAGATTCCATCGGCTGCTGGCCACCCGCTTGAACATATTGGGGTGACCCCGCTGGACAGATTCGCATCTCACTGTATTTCCGTTAGAGCGGCGTTTATTCTGCGCGCGCGATCGTCTCGTTAGTACTCCGAAAGTTGTTTCCATGAGACATCGTGAGCATTCCTTCTTGGGTTCTGTGTACGTTCCTCTTCTTTGCAGCCACAGAGAGGGGTTCTGTCACAGGTTCAGAAACTCGGCCACCAGCGTTGAGTTCATCCACAAATCCATTGTCGTTATGTGTGCACTTTCTCTCTGTGCGCGGATGAATTGCTAGATTTACTACGAACACAGAACCTAAGGAGGGAACGCATTTGTCAGTAGTGTATACCGAACTTTACCACAATTATGAAGGTTGTCGATGAGTTTAATTCCCACCATTTTTGAAGTCCTCAGTTTCAGTAAGAGGCTGCCACCTCATCTGTGCGTCATAATGACGGAGGACTTAGTTGTAATTGTTTTACATCAGAGTTACCGTCAAACTTGCGATGGCCAAGCCGGGCGGCGCTGCCGCGCAGCGTGTTTCAGATTGCCCCGCCACTGTTATTTTAGTGATATGGCCAGCCTACTATACGTATTTCTGTAAATTTGAGGATAAAGTAGAAATATGTTAGGGGTATGGTATACTTTTGCGACACACGGTTGCGTCGCTCTGCACAGCAACCACCTGTCGCGGAACTCCCGCCCTTTAAACCTGTCGCTGTTGCAGTGCACTGCACAACGACAGCGACAGTGATAGCGACAAGTTTTGGCACATTTGCAGAATGTCAGCCCTCCGCGACACGTCGCTGCGACCCTCACGCGACAACTGTTCCTACGATGGCTGATGCCGTTGCTCCGATGTGGGTTCCGCCGCGATTTGTGTTAGATTGCACGCCTGTCGCTCATTACAGCGACAAAGTATACCATACCCCTTAAAGGCAGTGTTCACGATAAAAATCGTTTTTTTGTTTTTCCGCCTATCTTGAAAACGGCCCCATACTGATTCCAATGATGTCTCTGAAATCGTACAAGACCTTCTGGGAACGGAGTTATGGTCCCTCAAAATATGAGCTAAGGAAACATGGTGGACGAGTTGTCCGAGGCTTGTAACTTCCGTCTTTTGCAGCCGATGTATGCGAGCTGACCTGAGTAAAGAGAGAAGTTGAGAATGAAGGGAAGAACGGGGCTAATGACTGGAAATCATCGCTCATCTCACGACCTCGAGCATTCATTTGTTCACGTCGGTGGGCGTGTGATGCGCTTTTGGGGTTTTCAATGCGCTCGAAGTTGCAACTTCGGGCTCTTTTGGGGCTCTTCCTGGCTCGTTTTCATGCGTTCTTTCGACGTCAACGTTACAGTGTGCCCTTCCACTACCCATTCCTGGTTAAAACTGAAACACATTTTTTATCGTGAACACTGCCTTCAAGAATATGGGCAGCAGGCTAGCAGAATCACCTCATTGGCAGGTGCAATCTGATACAAGCCGCGCCGCGCCCACTTCAACTCGGCGCCGTTCGGCTTAGTCGTCGCAGGCATGACGGTATCTGCGACAGTGCAGATAGCGCTGTGCTGCCAAAGGACAAGACGCTGCCCAAAAATGGTGAATCTCGTACTGGGTCGACACCTTGGTATCCCCGTGGGACGCGTACAGCCGATAGATCCGTTGTAGGATTACTGGCGAATATGACTGAAGTCGTTCCTAACGTGAGGAAATCACCCTCCCATAGGCCGTTTTATGTACTATCGGAATGAGTTTCATATTCGACTACGTTTTTTGTCAGTCGATTATGATTTTTGCCACCTCATTTTTTTCTCTTTTCACGTGTTTCTCATACATATCGACTGCTCGGAACTTTTATTTTAAGTTGTAAGCATGCTAATTGCCACATACTTCGGTGTGGGACGCCTATAAGCAGTCCGGTAGGCCGGGAAACCAGCTTCGGCACCTTGCAATCTGCCTTAACTCCATAAAATCGGTGAAGAACAGTCTTAGGTGGTCTCCAAAGCGTTCCAGCGAAATTAGCTCAACATTTTGCGAAAATGATCGTTGCAAGCACACTATTCGAGGTCTTAGCTAGTGCATCAATATGTTTATGTATATCAACATTTAAAGGCAGCATACACGCTCGTAAACGTGATTGAGATAACTACGGAAATAGAATGGTATGGCCTAGATTACAACGCCTACGCATTTTGAAGTGTCAAAAACGATCCACAATGCCGCTCCATTAGTTAGAAGTTGGCCCCGCCCTGTATTTTCACGCCCCCTGTATTTGGCCTTTTCCTACAACGCAAGGTTACTGGGTCATATTCACGGTCAGTACTGTTGGTGGATTGCCTAACAAGTGAACCACACACGTCACTGACGGCGAAGATGGCCCAGCAACCCTGCGTTGGAGGAAAATGGCAAATTCAGGGGGCGTGGAAATACAGGGCGGGCCAACTTAGCTCAGCGGCGTTTTTGGGTCGTTTTTGACACTTCAAAATGCGTAGGCATTATGTTGTAAGCCATACGGCTCGATCCACATTGTTATCCCAACCACGTTTACGAGCGTGTATGCTGCCTTTAAATCAGCTTGATCTCGATCGAAGACATTGGGTTCAGGTATTTCTGGAGAAAACAGGGTAGTTATATAATTTTTCTGCAACCCAATTTCGGAAGTTATTCATACTCTTTCTTTGGAATACGGTTTAATGTTTTATATTTGTTGTTTTAGGACCACTGGTGGAGTGTGCAGCGCATGTGGAGATGCAATAGGTAATCATTTTGTTTCAAGGCAGCGTTCTCAATAAATCGCTCGTGGGTGGTTTATGGGTTGCAAAAGATACGAAATGTAGCACCTATTGTGCCGTGATCTCGTCAATGAAACAATGCATTGTTTGATTGCCGTGAACGCTGCATTGAATATTTACATCTCCCTCCCCTACTGATGAGCACTGGGAGAAGTATTCATTATTTTCCCGTCTAGGGGTTAAAGTGCGAAACGGGATTTTTGTATCTTATATGTATGTTTTATTGAATAAAATTTTTCGTTGTGTGCTTGTTTACCGGCAACATTCTCTGCATTCTAATGAAGGACAAAAGTCAAATTCTTACAGCTAACTCGCTGTTTGGGTAAGAGAAAATTCCAGGTAAAGGGCAAAATCGATGCGAGGCACTCTTGAACCCGTATATATGTTAAAGCAAAATTTGACAGCTGTGGCATCATTGTGGTCGTGCACTATGCCGTTGGTTATTGTCTTCCCGTTCTGAACCTTCTTCGTATCCAGTGGCCGTATTCAAGAGGCTACGGAAGCCTCCCGGGAGGGTTTGTAGAACCAGCCAATGGAGGCGGTGGGCGGAATTTAGGCCCTCCCGGGAGGCTCTCGTAATTCATTGAGTACGGCCACTGGCTATCGCACGGCGGCTTGTTGATCGCCTACGCTGAATGAGAGGCGTCAAGAAGCAGTTCGGCTGATTGATTGCGTCGCGCGCGGTGCCCCCGCGACGACCTCAACGCAGTGGGTTTTGCGTCGCGCGTGTCACGTGTACCAGTATATTAGCTGCGCAACGGCGCCTGCCCCGTTCCGTATATTCAACGTTCGAAGAAGAAGGAGCCGTACGCGGCTCTGAGATGTCTTCTTTGGTCGACAGATTATGGAAGGCCGTACGTATAGAACACTGAGTGTGGTATAACCAAGTACCATGGTTGAGCGGAAGGAACACGTGGAATTACGAGCTCTCGAGGTTAAAAACTATAGTTTTTGCGTACAAAGATTTGGAAACGACCAACATTCTAAAAATTTTGCTTCGAATCGGTATTGAACCGAGATACCAAAAAATTGTCGTTTTGGATGCAGTGTATAAACATCACTATGTGGCAGAATGCTTTTATCTCAGAACCTCATTGCTTGTTGCATTGGTTACTATGAAGCGACATCCTTGGAAGACATCCTTTCTCAGATAGGAACTCCGTTCGGATCGCAGGCTCATGGCGGGCCGAACGAAACCCACCCCGTGATCCCATCGTTCGCCACAAAACGTTGAGAAATCCGGTGAAGGCTGTCGTGGATAGTACGGAAGTAGGGTTATCCACGTCTCTCATGGTGACAAGAATAAATCGGACTGTACGATCTGGAGTGAGGTACGTAAACAGTGAAGTACTCTGTGAAAGTATTCAAGCCTCAAATTTGTCATACGATGGATAGTATTTTTATCGCTCCAGCCGCAAAGCAGCTGGAGAGGTTTGGTTTTTATTAGTTAGTACTAGTAAATTTTGGCCAGAATAGGGGTTTCTGCAAGTCGTGTGATAAGGTCTTAGTACTGTGATTATTTGTTCCTGTTTAAACAGAATATGAATATCTGCAGTACTTGCCGTAGTGCGGATTCCAGATGTTTGCAACAACTTTCGAAATATTAGGGGGAATGACTTCTAGTCTAAACTTTCCACACACGATATGGGACCAACACAAACCGAATTGTGCGGAATATTGAAGCAAAGTTATGCAAACTTGGAAGTCTTTGATAAATTTCAAAGAAATAAAAAGAAAATTAATGTAAAAATAAAGGGGAATAAAATTACGAAATTTCTAACACACTGCATGCAAGGAGAGAAAATCAGAATTTGAGAGATTCTGAGGCAATTTCATGCAAATTTCGGATATTTTTGATAATTTGCAAAATATTATGGAAACCAAATGCCCAATCTTCCAACATATAGCACTAAATGAAAATATACCGGATTCTGCGAATGATTGTAACAAATTCATGCAACTCCCGTGTACCTTCAAAAATTCCGAAAAAAAATTCGATATAATAAATTGCAGTTGAATCTTCTGCAATTTCAAGAGAAAACTGGGACTAAAACAACTAATCCAATATCTTCCTTCGAATTAAATAAATTAAAGATAAATAAAAGATTTTGTTTTGAGCCATCGAAAAAAATTCGGGGTCGCCAGCCAGTGGAAATCGATTCTGTCTCGGGTTCGGGACAGCTGATGACTCTTGATAGCCATTATCAATGACTCGTCCATTACGCCGCAATTCTAGGGAGAGGGCTCGTCCACGGCCAGAAACAACCACACTTTCAAGTCGATGAAATTGGTCGAAATAATGGTTTTTTCGCAATTCTTTCGTGCAGATCTTAACACTTAGCATCCATAGAAGGTTTTGCTGAAGATAACTCGACACTCATATTTTAGCGTGAACACTGCCTTTAATCAATATAGCGAATAATCTCAAAATTGAAGATTATCGTGAACACTGCCTTTAACATGCTGAAATAACAACGAAGTACTACTGTTTGTTCCATTATGGATGTTACCAAAGGCTTGCCTTGAGTACCTGGTTTATTTTTCACCGTTTTGCCTCAGATTTGTTCCGATAATATCCGAAATTTATCCGAAATTATCCGACGGATATCCGTATCCGAATCATTGGAAAAATGGCATTATCTGAATCGACCCAATATCCGAAAATTTGAAAAAACGCATGGCATTATCCGAATCGATCCATTATCCGAGGAATTACCTTCGGATAACAAGTATAGCACCTGGCACGCCTACCGAGTTTTTTCAAAAGTGAGAGAAGACTTATTGGCCTGTATCCTTCTGCAGTAGATGGTGATTTACCCGGGTTTGACAGTGGGATGACGCGTGCCACTATCCAATCTTGGGTTAGTTTGCATGTTCGAAACGATAAGTTGATGACATCAGCGAGCAGGGGTAGGAGTTCACTCGGCAGTCTCTTTAGAACTGCTGGGCCCAAACCATGTGGTCCTACTGCCTTTGAATTACTCATCTCTTTGATTACCTTCTCAGCCTTCGTGGGCGTGACTGCTTCATCTTCAACGAAGAGTGGCAATTTACGTTCCCGTACAGATATTATATTCTGCTTCTCTCTTTTGGTTCTAGTGATGAAAAAATGCTTTCCAAGAGCATTTGCGGCCTCTTTTCCAGACTCAAAAGCTCCACCGTCAAATTCAACCGTGGAGTTGTTAGCGGAGGGGAACTTTTGGGAAATCCTTCTTAAAGCTTTCCACGTTGCTGCGGCATCACTTTTAAAGTTCATCTTCTCAGTGAACCTTTCCCAAGCAGGCTACGGCCGGCTCGAGGTGTGATACAACCCAACATTGGTCCGACCCCCACCCAAGTGAAGCGATTTGCTCAGCCCCCCCCCTGGGAAAGTGTTGGCGACGACCGGTTTGGGGGGGGGGTTCTCACTTCGTAATTTTTATAGTGAACGAATTTTTAGATCAAGACTACATTGATGCATCGATTGTATCAATTAATCCTCATGATGCAATTAATAAATGTTTTCCACGAAAGCAGACAAAAACAACTCTCCTGCGACAATGACACCAAATGTTTGTTCAATGGCTAAGCATTCATTAGTGCCTTGAGGGCGTATAGGTGCGGTTTCGGTCGTAAAAACCACATTTAAGTAATTGGCTGTTCAGATGTAAAAACGCACTCAAAATTTCATGGACGAGGCTTTAAGCCGAACAGCGCTACATAGGAAGGATGGAGCCTGTTTTCATGCCCTTAGGGCACAAAGGTGCGGTTTCAGGCATGAAAACCACATTTAGTAGTTGGCTATCTAGATGTGAAAACGCACCCCAAATTTCATGGACGAAGCTTTAAGCCGAACAGCGCTACATAGAATGGGCGGATCCTGTTTTCATGCCCTGAGGGCACATAGGTGCGGTTTCAGACATGAAAACCACATTTAGTAGTTGGCTATCTGGATGTGAAAACGCAAACTTCATGGACGAAGCTTTAAGCCGAACAGCGCTATATAGGTAGGGGTCCATGAAAAAATCGATAGCTGTGAAATTTACTATTTATCGAAATTTTAATTAGGGAATTTCGCGTTGCCACAACGTGCGTAAAACCTAGTCACGGACCCAAACAATGAATTTCATTCTTTTGACTGGTTAAAAACTGTCTTTGAAGACCCATTTTTAGGTGTGATACAATCGATTGTATCACACCTAAAAATGGGTCTTCAAAGACCGTTCTTAACCGGGTGAAAGAATGAAATTGATTACTTGGGTCCGTGACTAGGTTTTACGCACGTTGTCGCAAGGCGAAACTCCCTAATTCAAATTTCGTTAAATACTTGTAAATATTTCACAGCTATCGATTTTTCATGAACCCCATCTATTTCTGCTTATCAGTTACGAATTACGATTTACGAGGAATTTGAAAATTTAAGATTTACGATATTCAAAATTTCAGTTACGCACAGCCCTGGTGACGACCGATGCTGCAGGATGAATAAAGCAGACTCGGGGCGTAGTGTAGCAGGCGCTGTGCCAGGGGCCAACCGAGTGCCGATTGGTGGATAAGTGCGTTCTCATGCGCACAGTAAAATTGAGGTGTAATTGTCATTGCCAGCTAAACACAATTTATCACGCAGATTTTAGGCAACTATTTTTACTTTGACTTGAAAGTGTTTTCTGGCGCTTCTTTTGCACAGAAAGGGAGCATAGGACTAGCCTTTTTCAATCACATCATTTCTTTGAATGTATCGTCCCTCCGTGTCAATAAACGTTTTCCCACGCACAATACCTTGCGGAATGAGATCTCGGAACGGCTCTTGCTCCTAGAATATAGACTATAAAATCATTCATATACAACATTTCTCTGAGATTACGTATATGGTCACAAACCTGGGTAACTCCGATGTCTGTGAGGAAATAGGAGAAGAATCGTGCGAAGAACATATGAACTGCTGCTGCAACATGAAGAATTGTTATTAACGCGATGCTAGAAAGCTGGAAAACGCAACATATACAAACCATGCTCGATCCCACCGACGTAAATGTCCACAGGCATTCTTTTAGTCGCCTCACGAGAGATAAGGGCATTAAAGTTATTGGGATCCAGATATCTCAAATAGTACCTGTGAAAGTTGATGACTACAAACTATGTTGCCAATGAATTCATATTTTGTGAGACTCCCAAGCGAAGTGCCTAGAGCGTTAGACGCACCTGCGAAAACGAATAGTATTGTTTGCATCTCTAGAGCATCTTTCCAAGAAATAAGAAGCTCAAGACGGTCGTTTTCTTTACCTATTGTATTTTTCAAAACGCACAGTAATATCTCGAAAACCTGGAAACAAACCTCATAATCGTGCTCAGCGCCCAAAACAACCCCACTGGACACAGCTTGAGTGAAAGCACATTTTTCGAACTTCGCACAGAGTAATAGAGTTGTCCACCTGTACCGGTTGTTCGTTGAGCGTTTATTTTTATCGATCACTCGGTTATGAAAGCGTTCGAGAAAAATGTTCCAGACTGACTAAAGTTTGCCCAGGGATGGTATTTGGTAGGCTAATTACGAATCTGATGTTTATTTGTAGATTTTCTCAAGTTTTCGACTTTCGACAAGCTTCCTATCGAGTTGAATTTTGACGGCATAACACGACTTGACGATTTCCGGAAAGCTAGGATACATGGACTCAAATTTGTCCGCTGTGGTTAGTTGGAAACTTGAGACGAATCTGGGGTCCGTTCATCGATTTCTGATAGATTACGGTGGGAATACGATACTTTGGTCAAAGTCCCGATTTAGCTCGAAATTTCCCTGCTGGGTTATTCGGGATGGCGTTGACGTCCATTGGCCGATTTCCGAAATAACAAGATAAGTTTCGCACCCTTAATGGCATTGTACCCACCTTACCTATAGTAAGCCTCGGAATTTCGACAAAAGGACCCCACATCCGAGCTCAGCTCCCTAAATCACCCCCTACCAAGGGTTTTGAGCCAAATCTAAAAAACTTTCGGAACAACTGGAAAATTGCCTGCACTTTCGCGAAGAAAGGCCTATAACTTTCTGGAACCAGCAGCTTGGGGCGAAACACTGCGTAACTCTACTATAGATGCCCAAGGGATACTAACAATGTGATTCCTTTCGCAGACTCGTTTGAAGCTCTAAACACCTCCCTTGTCAGCAAAACCCACCACGCTGAGTCAAAGAATGTATCCAGAGTGTCCTTTTCGTAAAAACCTTCGCCCCCGCTCAATCTAAATCAGGAGGGCTTATTCAGTTCAATATGGGCATTTTAATATAATAAAAAGGATAACAAATCTATTCACAGAAATACAGTATCGGTTGATGAAACCCAAAATAGGGTTTCTCGTGCCATTTTGTCATAACACTGTTTGAAATGGTCTATTTTGGGAATCTAAAAAGATAATTGAAATCAGCAGCCAGAAAATTTTCTTCAACAATGGCATGGCTCACTCTTGAACAAGGTATCTTCTATTTCGAAGCAAAAGAACGTTGTTCCTTCGCGTGTGCGTGCGGAGCAAGCGGAGAGACAGCGAGAGATTGTGGAGTAGCAGAACTACTAGCATACGCGCACACACGCACACGTTGGGTCTGACAAGGGAACCACAATTAGTCATAGTGACCATTCCAAATGAAATGTACTTTTCTAGAACCATTTTCGGACGAGAAGTCCGAATATGCCCATCGCAGCTGCCTAGACCCACTCTGAAAAAAGTTATAGGCATTTTTTCTCCGATTTTCGTACTTTTTGTACCCTTCAAAAAGTGCATTATTTTTACGAAAATCCGGAAACTGACCTCATAATCGTGTTCAGCGTCCAAAACCACCCCACTAAGCAAAGTTAGGTTGAAGGAACATTTTCCAAACTTTGCGCAGACTAACCGCGTTTTGGACTTGTACGGATTTTCGGTTGGGCGTTTATTTATACCAATCAGAACGCTCTCGAAGCGTTTTAGAAAAATATTCCAGATTTGACTAAAAGTTTGCTCTGGGGGGTTATTTGGGGCGCTGATCACGAATCTGAGACTCATTTATCGATTTTCCGAAGTTTTCGACTGTATTCGTTGACATATTCCCATCGGGGGAGAATTTGATGGTAAATTGCGACTTTTGACGATTTCCGGAATGTGACGACAGATGTGGCTCAAATCGTTCTTCTGGGGGTTATTTGGAGTGCTGAACACGAATCTGATGTCGGTTTATCGATTTTTGGCAGCTTACGGTAGATTACGGTGGGTGTACGGTAGTTTGGTCAAAGTCTCATATTTGTCTCAAAGTTTCTATGTGAGGGGGGTTATTTGGGGTGCTGAATACGAAATTGATGTCCATTTGTCGATTATCGGAATATTGAGGTAGGTTTTGTCTCCTAAATGGCATGTTACCTACCGTAACCTACAGTAAACCTTAAAATTTGGGCAAGCAAACCCCAGATTCGGGTTCAGCATCCCAGATTACCCCTACATACATGTTTTTAGCGAAATCAGGAGAAAAATTTAAAAACACCCTAAAAATTCCATGGGGGGTACCCTTACCTTGCCGCGAAGCTTTAAAAAACGCTCGTAACTTTTTTCAGAGTGGATCTAGGCAGCTGCGATGGGCATATTCGGACTTTTCGTCCAAAAATGGTTCCAGAAAAGTACATTTCATTTGGAATGGTCACTATGACTTATTGTGGTTCCCTTGTGAGTAAATTTCACTTCGAAACGGTGGGTATATATGCAAAATTGTGCATAAGACAATCAAAATGAGGCATGCGTGGAACACAAATTCGCAACTGAGGTAGGGATTAATTATTGTGTCCATATCGTCACGCCTATAACCTTGAAGCTGATTCCAAATATCTCTGCGAATCCCCAAATAGAGCATTTGCAACAGACAGATTTGTGACAAAAGGGTACTAACAACCTTTTTTGTGATTCTTTTCCGCTCAAAACGCAAAAGATGTGACCAATATTGTAAGTGAGCCGAACTGCCACATGCCTGTCACATGGAACCCTTTTACCAGCTTCTTGACCCTGAAGAAGTGGCAGCTGATCATCACGCAATGGCACTGCAGTTCTACCGTCAGAACTTATAATCATTGGAATCGGAGTTCCCCAGGCACGTTGCCTGAAAACTTCAATGGCTGATTTCTGAATTCACGAAAAAATTGATGAGATACCCAGAAAAATCTACTTCATACTAACCTACTCACTACCCAGTCTTGCAGCGTCCTTGATGTGATGTATCCACCGAAGTTGCCGAACTAAATTACATACAGGTAACTGCGAAAATATGCATGGCAAACAGATGAACAAAGAAAGTTGGCCATACTTGCGTTCGACACTGAAATCCATGGAAGAGTAAGGTTATTTTCATATTTCCAAAAATTGTTCTGACCGTTTTTCGGCATTTTAGGGCGACGAAACATCATCAACTGAGAAAGGAATTGAGGCGAGGGAGCACAAATCACGAAATATGTTGGAATGGTATTCACGACAGGGCAAGCGGAAATTGTCATTTACCGAGAATTTCTCAGGTTTCTTTTTCTGTTTTTTTTTTCGAACAATTTCCTTTATTAGAGACTCCGCTACCCGGTTGTTCAATAAGTGTTGTCGCTCGATAAGGAAAACACAATTTTATGGTTCAAAATACACTTTATTATTCAGTATAATCTCCCTGAACATTAATGCACTTGAAAAAAAACCTCCAAAAAAAATTCAAGTCTCATCCATAGTGATGAATCAACGCACAAAATCCACTTTATCTTTTTTTAAAACGCTCCAAATGTTGCTGAGAAAGTCGCATTCGAATGTGTTTTTGTTCCATTGTTAGCGAATGCGGCACCCATTGTGCACATAGCTTTCTAAAACCAAAATTTGACTTAAAATATGGTTCACACTGATTAATGAGATGTGTAGAGCCTCTACTAAATCTTTCTCAGTCAATCGACGATCTTCCAGAACCATATCCTGTTTTGGCTATGATTTCTGGTGTTGATGCGCTTTTTAGGAGTCCTTCACGTGAACCGTCTTGAAGGCTTGGACGACCACGTTTAAAATCAGCAACCAATCTTTCTACTGTTCTAATTGTAGGTGAAAAATCATTATACACGTTTAACATTCGCTCGTGAATTTCTTTTGGTGCTACAAATTCCAAAAATAAGAATTTTATCACCGCACGATATTCAATTTTTTCCTTTGCTTTGACACGGCGACACTAAATGGCTTGTAAACAAAGAATGAATTGACAGATTGAAATGAAACTTCACATACGTTCCTATGAAGAGAGTACCAACAAAACAAAGAAGATTTGGGCTAGTAGAAACGCCCTCTCTTATCGAACGACAAAACTTATTGAACAACCTGGTATATTCATAGCTGTAAGTTCACAGAAACTTACAAAGGCTAAAAAAAGAACAAAGTGCAACAAAATCATTAAATCATGTACGTACTCATGCACTGGCGGGGTACCATTCTATCACAATACGCTTCAACTGGAGTATCTTGTCTAACTGAAAGGCTCTTCCGCAGGAGCACATGCTGCAGATGTGCGAAACTTATGCCGGACCCACATAGTTTTTGTAGCAGTACATCGTCCTGCAATAGGAGCACAAGCCGCGAACTCGCAAAACTTTGGCCTTACCCACGTGCCCAACGTGGCAGCAGGTACTTTTATTGTACACGAGCGCAGGTATCAAAATTAGCTGGGCGATGGGGGGCGTCGCCACTTCGGTAGGGGGAGGGGGGAGGCAGGGTCTCCCGCGACAAGGAGGCCAACCCAACTGCTGGAAGCTTTCCTAGCTGTGAACCATATGGAGATTTTTCAGCCATCAAAAATCGTCCTAAGAAATACTCGAGAACACATTCCAGGTTTGGCCCCGATAGGTCTCTGTAACAATAGGAGATGGGAGCCTTTTACATACATATCCTCTGCTTCGGAAGCAAAGCTAGTTTGTTCCTTCACGTGTTTGTACGGAACGAGGGTGGAGACAGCGATAAAGTGTGAGGAGAAGGGGACGCAGCATACGCGCGCACACGCACGCAATCGACATCGGTAAAATTCACTAAGAAATAGAGGGTATACATACAGTATTCATCGAAGAGGAAAACAATTTTCAACATTCGCAATTTGCGACTTTTTGTTTCTTCTTCAACTCAATCGATTTCTTCGTTGTTTTCGATATTCTCTTTGTGAACTTTGTAATTTGTAGGATTGGTCGTTCACCTGGAAGTGTGAATTCGTCACATAGTGATCGAAGATCTATCATCTAAGGATCTAATATGGGTCTATCAGAAGCCGTTCTTGGAAGTCTATCCGTTATCGCAATACAAGCCATTTAAAAAAATTCTGAAGGTTGGCGTTATACATCTATTGAGACCGGAAGCTCGAGGAAGATATTGTGAGACAAGAGCAATATGGGATGGTGTCATGACACGCACCCTACGCGACATTCCGAGTCTTAATTATAAGGACATCAGAGGAAAACTTCAGGAATTTCGTGAATCGCAGGCGATCTCGAGGTTTTATCTTCCTGCAAAATTCATTCGGAGGTTTCTCAGGTATCTCTCAATGCTGCGAAACGTCGGAACAGTGGCTGCGGAGTTCTCGAACGTCGTCCCATCAAATGGCTTTTGATTAGAGTAAGGCATGAGAAGACAAGACTAGCGTGGGCGACTGACCATCATCACTAGAGTCAACAGCAAAGTAAAAAAGTTGTCTCATCAGCTGAATTCAAGTCTCGTTCGTTTGGAGCACTAGACCAAGCTGAGAAAACGGCTTTTTACCAATGCTGTTGACTCTAGTGATGATGGTCCGTCTCCCACGCTAGTCTGGTCTTGTGATGCCTTACTCTCCTCAAAAGCCATTTGATGGGACGACAACCGAGAACCCCAGTGCCACGGTGTCGACGTTTCGCAGCGTTGAGAGATACCTGAGAAACCTCTGAATGGATTGTACAGGGAATTTAAACCTCGAGATCGACTGCGATTCATGAAATTCCTGAACTTCTCCCCGGATGTCCTTAGCATTGAGCCTCGGAATGTCGAGTAAAGTGCTTGTCATGATACCACTCAAAATTGTTCTTGTCTCACGATGTCTTCCTCGAGCTTTCGGTCTCCACAGATGTCTAACGCCAACCTTCAGAATTTTTAAATAGTTCGTACTGCGATCCCGAATAAACTTCTAAGAACGGCTTCTGATAGACCCATTTTAGATATTTAGAGGATAGTTCTCCAATCACTATGTGACGTATTTACACTTCCAGGTCAACGACCGATCCTACAAAATACAAAGTTCACCAAAAGAATATCGAAATGACGAAGAAATTGATCGAGTTGAAGAAGAAACAAAAAGTAGCAAATCGCGAATGTTGAAGATTGTTTTCCTCTTCGATAAATGTTTGCGCTATTGTCCTGTAGCATACTTCACCGTATCGTCATTATGACCGAGAGTATCGTATCAAAAGATGAAATCGATAGCCTCAAGGAGAGCGAAAATATTTCAAAAAACGACGAGGTCGATAGATTTTTGTCCACTACTGTATGTATTCCAAAGCACATAAAAACGTGATTATTTGGAGAACAATGGAATGAAGTTTTCGATGAGAAGCATGTGGCCCAATTGTCCTCTGAAATGTCGTGAGGTGAGTTGAAAGTATATTCTGGCCCAATCGAAGCATGTGGACTAATTTGGCAAACAACACTGCCTCCAAGAGCGTATTTTGGTGGACCAGTGCGTATATTCATTTGCGGTCACCTTAGCAATCTCCTGAACATCGTTGAGATTCATAGGCATAAGAGATCGTCGATCCGGTTTGATCTTGAACTGCTCCAATAAGGCAGAATCACCGATGGGGTCGCCGCACCTCAAATCGATCTTCAAATCCAAATTCATATGCATTTACAGCAGCGCCAAAGGTTGGCAGCCTAGCTGCGGACATCACGAGTGGTCGCGCCGCGGCACGCATTCTCTGATTTCCTGCAGAGAAACGATGCACGCCAGCCGAACGTTATCACCTCTTTTTAGGCGATTATTAAGTCTCAATGGAAAGAAAATAACTACTGAAGAGTAGCTTGTTATTATACAGCCTTTTCTTCCAGAGAGTAAGTCGGATAGAGAGCCGCGGGCGGCCGCGTTGCGCGCCTGAAGCAGATCACCAGTGAACATCCTAGTCTCACCGACGACTTTTCTTTACTGGTGTCAATTATTCGTCTAGTATTCAGTCCGATTGGTTACTACAATAAATTATCAAAAGAAAATGTGACTAGTTGTGGGCGAGACTTAGAGAACTCACTTATGATCTGCCTCAACCGTGCAGCACGGTCACTCTCGCCGCTCCACCCGGCTTGCTTTCTGATACCGAATTCATCAACGATAAAACAGCGGGTTCACGGTATATTTAATCCCGAACTCTGCGCTCCTCAATGGTCTATGACACTCTCTCGCCACTACGGTCACTCTTAAACCATGGTTTTATCGTTGATGAGTCCGGCCCCTGGAAAAAAGGCTGGGTGCTCTATCGTGCAATGAAAACCTGCTGGAAGGACTGGAAGGCTTTACTCAACATCAGTAGTTATTTTCTATCCAACGAAATTTTAGTGACGCATTGCGCCCACTCGCGCTGCTAGACAAGCCCTTGTGCATTGAAAAAAGCTGCTCAACACCTGGCATTCAGATGCATTGGCGGACCTTCATACTCATCAGGGACGACTATCACTGGCATCCAAACACCGGAAATACCATTGAGAACACTCAGACCCAGACGATCTAAACGCGGTCCAATCAAAAGCTATCGAGCGAAGTTTCATTATTCGACTCACACGGCGAGTCAACCATATATCGAGTATTGCCGCTCAGTGGATGACCATGTCGAATGATTATGAAAGTGGCACGAGCCGCGCTGATTGGATCTGATATTCGTAAGTCGAGAAGCTCTTCCATTGGTTGATGCTTGTCGTCCTTCAAATTATGCATATCAATTTATCATTAAAAACACTAAATTCATCCGTTTCAAGTTCTGTCGGTCAGAAGGGTTCAGCTAATCGCTACAGCGTCATCCACTACACCTACAGGAGGTAATAAACCGACAGGTTGATCTAGTAAATTTCCTAGCAAAATATGCCGACACTCATGAGAGCGATGTGTTTCTTATCTCCGTTTGCCGATACTGTGACTTTCTCCTAAAGAACCTGTAAAGAAAACCTGCACTCCTCAAGCTATATACAGTCGGCACGGATCGCACTGAGACTCTTGCTTTCCTCTCGTGGGTAGAATTTGAGTTGGTATGAACTCGGTGTACACAAGTTATAACATACGTGACGCCAATGCGAACTACGCTGGCAGGAGAGAACCAAACGTCTCAGTGCGATCCGTGCCGACTGTAATTGGATGGTAGGTAGCCTCAAAGGCAGTGCTTACGATAAAAATCGTTTTTCTTTTGTAGGTAGCCTTAAAGGCAGTGTTCACGATAAAAATCGTTTTTCTTTGTTTCTGCCTATCTTGAAAACGGTCCCATGCTGATTCCAATGATGTCTCTGGAATCGTACAAGACCTTCTGTGAACGGAGTTATGGTCCCTCAAAAATTGAGCTGGGGAAGCATGGTGGACGAGTTGTCCGAGGCTTGTAACTTCTGTATTCTGCAGCCAATGTATGCGAGCTGACCTGAGTAAAGAAATCGGAGGGCAGGCAGTGCGCTTTTGGGGTTTGCCTTGCGCTCAAAGTGACAACTTCGGGCTCTTTTGGGGCTCTTCCTGGCTCGTTTTCATGCGTTCTTTCGACGTCAACGTTACGGTGTGCCCCTCCACTACCCACTCCTAGTGGAAACTAAAACACATTTTTCATCGTGAACACTGCCTTTAAGGAGCTGAATAGACTCCCGCCGCTGAAAGACGCGGCAGAATGCAATGGAGAGAAATCGATCGTGCGTCGCCGCATGATCAATTCTCCTCCATTGCATGCTGCCGCGCCTTTCAGTGGTGGGAGTCTATTCGGCCCCTTAGGCCAATCGAAGAGGCCGTTGCGACTGACCATCGTGAGAAGAGAGGAGGATAACTCACCCTAATAGGAAACAGGAATCGGTAGACATCGCATTTTCCAATCCAGTTCAACTGTATGTCAGCCACCTCGTGCCAGTTTGACAGGCGCAGCAGGCCATCGCTGAGGCGCTAAAGCAACAAGAATATCGCTAAACTGCGAAGAAGTCAGTCATGTAAAGTACGCTAATTAATGTGAAATCTATCGGAGGTCTTAAAGATTTCGGATGCATATTTGACAAAAAAGAAACCGGCCGGACATTCGAAAGCGTCACGGTTAAACGGAGCGTATACTGATGAACAATATTAGGAGCACAACACCTTCGCATAGCGAGGCGTTTCCACCATCCATTGCCGCAAATGTCGCTTTTCAGCAATAGCGCCACTTCGCCAACTTCTACCTTCAGAGTCAATCTGCTCGGCAGCAAGAACTGTGTTATCTACGGGATCCCAGTTAACCTGCAAGGTGTTTTAGATACGGAAATCAACATTATAATTTGAAAGCCAGAATATGTAAGACCTGAAAACACACCTCAGCCAGATTTCGCCTCAGTAGACCTCTTTCGTAAAGACGCAAGAATATCCACTGAGTCCACCGATAGTATGACGGATCGCATGTGGAAATTTCCTGTAACGAAAATTTTGGAAAATTTCCAAGTTTTCTATGGAAAGGGAAACGAAATTATTACCCGGAACACTGGTCGTCCGCTTGGAGTTTAAACACTAGAAAAACCTGGACAAAAGCAATCTCGAAAATTCAAAGTAGTGGAAACATTTTTGTCATCTTTACTTACGTAAGCATACGTATGCGGTCGTTTATGGAATTTCCTTGCATTATTATCTAGGGAGTATGAACCATTTTTCCCTCATCCGGCTCACTTCTTGCATGTGCATGTCATGTGCTGGCTCCTGCATATAATGGCATATGGCAACCGCCATTATGGATGCTTGACATTCCTTCCGCGACCGAGAAATATATTAGGTGGTTACCTATGAAAGCGCGTTTTTTTGCGATTAAAAAAATTAAAAAATTTCAGAAAAATTTCTATTTAACTTTTATTAACTATAACAACCATTATTAACAATAACATTATTCCAGTTTATGGGCAATTTATGAATACCATCGAGAAATAAATTCAGGCTGTTTTAAGGCGATCCAATCATCAAGCCATTTTTGGACATCTTCATGTTTAGTGAAGCGCTGTTCGGCCAATCCATGAGCCATCGACCGAAACAGATGATAGTCGGAAGGAGCAATATCTGGACTATATGGCGGGTGGGGCAAGACTTCCCAATTCATTTCTTGCAACTCCTTTTTAACTTGTTTTCCAACATGTGGTCGGGCGTTGTCGTGAAGAAGTATGGGACGTTCGTGTCTTGTAGCCCATTCAGGTCGTTTGATGGCTACTTCTTGGTTCAAGTTGGCTAATTGCTCTTTGTAACGAGCTGCTGTAACTGTTTCACCGGGTTTGAGTAGTTCATAATACAGAACACCCTTCTGATCCCACCAGATACAGAGCAGAACCTTCTTTCCATGAATATTGGGCTTCGGGATCAAATGGGAGCTTTTCCTGGATCTGTCCATGATCTTTTACGCCTGGGATTATCGAAATAAATCCACTTTTCATCTCCAGTGATGATTCTATGCATGAATGACTTGTGCCGTTGTCGTTCAAGAAGTGCTCCCGCAAATGCTCTTTTGTTGGCGCTTCAGAATTCATATATAAATAATTTTAAAAATTTAATGAATATACTAATTACAAATAAGTTAAAAGCATTAGATAGCGCTTAGAACGCTCTACAAGATAAACACAGACAAAAAAAATTATTCATGCAAAAAAAACGGCGAAAGAAAAACGCGCTTTCATAGGTAACCACCAAATACTTGGAATACGCTTTTGATTTCCGTGTTTCAAGATTCACGATAATCTCCAGTTTCGCGATCATTTACTGAGACGACTACTTTTTCACCGCGCAGAGCCGAAATGACGAAGAAATTGGTCACTCCTCCCCAGCACTCTCATTTCCAGTAGAGCTGTTTGTTGGGACGATGAAATCTTCTGTGTACCCGCCCTTGGAGTTCTCAACTCTCTGTTGCTCCTTTCTTCCCTTGAGATCGTAGCTAACACTGTTCTGCCCAATTTATTCGTCCGTCTTCGGTTGATCTCATTAATCATCGGTCGCAATTATCGAAAACTCGTTCATTCTACCGGACAACTAGTCCCAGTCGATAAATTATTTCAGCGAAACAAGGCGTTTTAGTGCGTTTTTCGCCGTTCCTTCGTCGTTTTAGTAGCACCTGAGGGCCAACACATTGTTCTGAGCGGGAAGCCCGTCTTTTTTATTCTCGAGATTTCCTGTCACCGTATCACAAGGACATAACGCAGAACCCTTTGAGGTGTTGGGGAGTTGAAACTTTTCGTCCACATTGATCGGCTTCTGCTTATGAGTATTTGAGCGCTCCTCTATAACGCTCTCTAAACTAAAAGGATGTCTTCTTCATCCAGCCTGAAATCCCTTTTGCGAGTCTTAAGAAACACCAACGGAAGATGTCTAGCATGCTGTGCGAGGCCTACTTACTACAATACCGCCCGCGACTTTGGGAAAAACAACGTTTTCGGCGTTTTTTTTTCGCCGCAAACCGTCGCTTCGTCATAACTTCGTTCAAAGTGGTCCTTTTGGGTCGCTAGTGGCATATTTAGAATCAGTATCGAGAGCTCTTCATTTTGAGCTCACACATGTCTTACCCTGCAAACAAGGCATATAGGGTTTACAGAATCAATCGAGTGTACGAAAACTGAAGCTGGGTATCAAATTGTTGTAAATATTTGAATTCATGCCAACCGCACAGATCAAGCACGAGTTATATATAAGTACAATACACGCACTACAATACCCGCACTAATTTTCTCAAAAACGCCGCAAAAGTCGCGAAATCGCGACTTTTCGTCATAACTTGGCTCAAAGTGCTCCAACTGAGCTCTGGAGGACATATTTCGAATCAGTATCGAGAGCTCTTTCTTTCCAGCATACACATGTCTTACGGGCAAACAAGGCATATAGGGCTTACACAATCAATCGATTTGGCGAAAGGAAAAATCAAGTAAATTGTGGTTTTTCAACGTAATGCCACGTCCAACTCAACAGTGTAAACGATATAGACAGCAGGTAATCGAGCTGTCCGCGGCTGACCGACGTTTTCTACAAAGTTTCAGATTTTCGCATTTTCAAACCCGAATATTTTTGCCATTTCCTGAGCCACAAGCCTCCTTTTGCTTAGATTTACGGGCAGAAGCAATGCTTACCGTAGGACGTCTCTGATTCTCTCCATAATGAGAAACTCGGAGAAAATTCAGATTGCAAAAAGTGGTTCCTAGCGATATCCAATGAGTGACGCTTGACTGCAGCTCATCAAGGGGGCCAGGAGTTACTGCTGGTAGCCTTAGCAGCTCCTCGCAGCTCACGATAAATATGTAGTTTTGAAAACCATTCGTTATTTTTTGCGATCCATTCTTTCTAACCCGGATTGTTGTTATCACAAAATTTTCTTCGTTTTCTGCGGCTCCGCTAGCCACGGTCAGCCAACGCAAGACATTTAGAATCTTCGTGATAAGGGCTTCCCAATGGTATAATATTTGTTAAGGTTCAAACTCAAACAAAAAGGTTCTGAGTCCTTCGTTCATATCCAAAGGAGCGATTTACTGCCGGTCCCTCGCTTTGCTCTCTGCTTCCCCGCGCCCTCTTTTGAAGATGTCGAAATCTTCGCGCTGCAGTGTCTCGCATGCATCGCTCAGTAAGCGAAGTACCCCGAAATTGATTGATTTCCGGCAGCCGAAATGGACTCGGGGTACTAGCGGGAAGATGGCGTCGGTGGAAGCAGGTGGACCGATGTCATTCCCGAAACGAACGAGCCACGTTTCGGGTTGACCCCGCCCCTTTTTTCGTTTCGAGCCAGAGCGGTTCAAAGGCCCAACCTCGTTCTGACGGCGCTCGAATCGAACCGGTGCCTGAGAAAAGGGGGGTAGAAGGGATTTGACCATATGGATAGTCCTTACAATTAGGTTACGAAGGACAAGAACTGGATTGGAGCGGAGTAAACCTTATGGGTGGTCTAATTGATAAATATCGAGGGCTCGAATTTAATGAAGAGAATTGTACTGTACGGGTGGTTCTCAAATCTTCTCATCAATCTGACTGCCGCGTTGCATCACAATACGTTACGGTCAATGTGATGCAATGTCATTCCACGCGATGAGTCATTCACAGTATAGTTGTACACGAACGAAATTTTCGAAAAATTTTCGAAAGATTTTTCGAAATTTTCTTCGTTCGTTTTCGTTCGAAAACTCGTCAAATAAATTTTTTTCGGATTCCGTTCGTTCAAAATTTTTTCGAACGAAAATTTTTCAATTTTCGTTCGGAATCCGATTTTTCGAATTTTTTTCGAAATTCATTCGTTCGGATTTTTTCGAACAGATTTCGAAAAAAAAAATTCGAACTTCCCAACAAATTTCGAAAAAAGTTCGAAATTTTCGACGAATTTCGAAAAAAAAATCGAAATTTCGAATAGTTTCGAATTTCATTCGTACGACCTCCGAAATTTCGAAATTTTTTCGAAATTCGTTCGTTCGGAATTTTTTAGAACGAAATTTTTTCAATTTTCGATCGTTCGAATTTGTTTCGAACGAAAAATTTTCGGTTTTCTTTCGTTCGAAAATTTTCTCATTTTTCGTTCGTTCGACATTTTTTTCAAAATTGTACAACAATAATTCACAGGCATTTATGAGCCACGTAAATGGAATCATTCAGGCTTTGATAGAATTCTATTCGAAATCCTTCTGAAATTTCGCCAATTAAATTCGAGCCCTCGATATTTAGCTATTAGACCACCCATAAGGTTTACTCCTCTCCACTCCAGTTCTTGTCCTTCGTAACCTAATTGTAAGGACTATGCAATTGTCGAATCCCTTCTACCCAGCACTCGTTCTTCCTGCTTCCACCGACGCCATCTTCCCGCTAGTACCCCGAGTCCATTTCGGCTGCCGGAAATCAATCAATTTCGGGGTACTTCGCTTACTGAGCGATGCATGCGAGACACTGCAGCGCGAAGATTTCGACATCTTCAAAAGAGGGCGCGGGGAAGCAGAGAGCAAAGCGAGGGACCGGCAATAAATCGCTCCCTTGGGTATGAACGAAGGACTCAGAACCTTTTTGTTAGAGTTTGAACCTTAACAAATATTATACCATTGGGACGCCCTTATCACGAAGATTCTGAATGTCTTGCGTTGGCTGACCGTGGCTAGCGGAGCCGCAGAAAACGAAGAAAATTTTGTGATAACAACAATCCGGGTTAGAAAGAATGGATCGCAAAATATAACGAATGGTTTTCAAAACTACATATTTATCGTGAGCTGCGAAGAACTGCAAAGGCTACCAGCAGTTACTTCTGGCCTCCTTGATGGGATGCGGTCAAACGTCACTCATTGGACATCGCTAGGAACCACTTTTCGCAATTTGAATTTTCTCCGAGTTTCTCATTATGGAGAGAATCAGAGACATTCGACGGGAATCATTGCTACTGCCCATAAATCTAAGCAAGAGGAGGTTTGTTGCACAGGAAATGGCAAACATATTCGGGTTTAAAAATGCGAAAATCTGAAACTTCGTACAATAGGTCGGTCAGTCGCTAAATTGTTTTTTTTTATTCAATGCTAAATTGGGCCGCACGGTAAATTAACGTCGCTCACACTCCCTGTTCCTCGCTATGACGAATCGATAAGTGAGGTGACAAGTTGGCTTGATCCTATTCCTCTGCTCTTCTTCTCTGCGCTGTGTAGCTCTGCAGCTCTGCCCCTGCATGTTGATCGAATCCACACCGCGGGTGTGACTAAGGAGCAGTTCGGCTAGCACACGCGATGCGCGACGGAAAAACGCTGTGCGCGCTCATCGTCCTTGGGACGCGTTAACCGAGAACCTTCGAAAAAAGCAGTCGTTGTCCCATTGTAGCCGTCCCCCTACATCATTTTTGCATTTATTCACATTGTAGCCGTCCCCCTACATCATTTTTGCATTTTATTCATGTTTTTTTGTTCATAATGTGCTCTTCTTTGAATACTTCTCATACCATCGTTTCAAAGGAATTCGCACATTTCATACAAGTTTTATTATAGTTCCTTTTCTCTGATTCTTGGAGCGGAATGGGAGATGATGATATTGATTCCGACGTCTGACACATCAACCTACATGAACAAAATGCAAAAAACGATGAAGGGGAACGGCTAAAATGGAACAGCAACAACTTTTTTGAGTGCCCTCGGTTAGCGCGCCCCAAAGACGATGAGCGCGCACAGCGTTCTACCGTCGCGCACGTCGTATTTACGAGCCGAACTGCTCCTTAGCCACACCCGCGGTGTGGATTCGATCCACATGCCCTCTGCCTCTGTCTCCACACTGGGGGGGGGGTGTGAGAATAGAAACTCGACGAGTGAGGGGCGTTGGGAAGCGTCCGTTCAGTGGCGTTTGGGAACGAGAAACAGAAAAGAAAAGGGTGCGTGTTCTCTCGACGTAACACTGCCTCAGTGCACTGACTGGCTATAGCTTGTCCCGACAACTCGAAAACCGAGGTTTGATATGGGGCTGATAATAATCTAGAAGTGAATATGGCAGCTTCTTATGATGGAAATTTGATTCTTGCATTGCGCGGAACACTGAGATCTGAGCAAGTTTCCAAAAACCTGTATTTTGAGAAGCATTGTTGCAAAAGAGAAGAATTCCTGTAAGAATTTCCGAAATATACTGGCCTGAAAATGAGCAATAGCCACGAAAAAAGTCGAGAACGGACAGTCTGAACAATCGATCAAGATTGACCTAAACGTGTTCCCAGAAACAAACAATCAGTTTAAAACAGGGGCCAGAGAAGCTTGAAATTTTCGGCGCGATACCACCTGTTTTACTGCACCGCTGTGCCGTACCGGGTTCCAAAAGCAGAGAATTTTATATCTGGGATGAGGGCGGTTTCAGTCGAGAAATGGATAAGGCGTTGCCAGAAGCTCTTACACATTGAAAAGATTTGGGGATCGTTTTCAGCCAAAGTCACCGGAGTGCCGCTAAGCGGGAAATGCCTCCAGATCTGTTGTTTCTGTTTTAAGGGAGTCTGTCCTGAGCGCAGTTGAAATCCCTTACCTTTTGCCCCCTAGCTGGAGGCGATGAGGGTGTAGCCGCAGCGGCAGAACGGCTAAAAAGCGCTGTCAGTTCTTAGGGTTGTGAAAATTCGAGTTTTCCGGATTGGGCGGCCGCAGTGTTCTTCCGAAGAAGGGTCAGAAAGTAAAGTTGTAGGCTGAGTCTCAGGTCGATTGTTCCTGTTTGAGCTGAGAAAGTGAAGTCAGTGGTCTGGGACGTTTTTCAAAGCCAAATTCACCGAGGTGGCGCTAGGCGGGAAATGCCTTCAGACAGGTTGTTTCTGTTTTGGAAGAGTCTACACTTAATTGAGATCGCGGGCAGTTTGAGCCCGAGCGAAGGACGATGACTGTGTCTGCAGGGGCGAGGAAACGGCTAAAAACATTAATTTTCAATTTCAACACCCCCCTAAATTAGTCTTACATACTTCTATATGACTCGTCCTTGACTTTTACGGTTTATATGGAGTCAAGTATTAGCATCAGTTTGATTTTTTTCAGTTTTCGTACACTCGATTGATTCTGTTAACCCTATATGCCTTGTTTGCAGGGTAACACATGTGTAATCTCAAAATGAAGAGCTCTCGATACTGATTCTAAATATGCCCCTAGCAACCCAAACGGACCACTTTGAACGAAGTTATGACAAAGCGGCGGTTTGCGGCGGAAAAAAACGCCGAAAACGCCGTTTTTCCCAAAGTCGCGGGCGGTATTGTATATCGACAACAATTGATGGAACCGTTGAGAAATTCACTGCGTCAGAAACTCGCTGGTTTTCAGTGGCAGGCAAGAAGCTGTTCAACGGATTACGCGTCTGATAGCGAAACACGAAAATGA
Organism: Aplectana chamaeleonis; assembly: GCA_029168955.1. Lineage (NCBI taxonomy): Eukaryota > Metazoa > Nematoda > Chromadorea > Rhabditida > Cosmocercidae > Aplectana > Aplectana chamaeleonis. The sequence continues at coordinate 148,840 of JAPDOI010001573.1, forward strand.
GTGGACAACCTAGATTGACTGGGCATCAATCCAGGAACGTCTTGGTGAATGAATGAGGCTCCGAATACGATTCGATGCAGTTGTAGTTTCCGCATTTTGATGTTAACTACCCGCTGCATGCCTACAATGGTCCTTCAGCACAGATGTAGACTAATTAACAGAAAACTTCTGCCAGTTCGACATGTCGCCCATCCACATAAATTGTCATCGAAGATTTTTTTGAGAGATCCTAATCTGTCTGGTTTTTTTTTTAGAAGAAGACGAGGGATACTTCAAGTCCTTCACAGTTTTGCTTTGTCCTCGGCTAGAAGCACGAGCACAGCTGCTACAACTAGGGATAGGGGCTCTCTACACACGGAGGGAGGAGATGTCTCGTTTTTGCAGTTCGATACGAAACGCCACTCAATGCAAGCAAAGTGGTCCCGAGTGGAATTATAACCGCGAAAGGTGGGATAACTCCTCCCTTGCTATGTAGAGAGCCCCCTGCAACTCCATCACTTCGTGAAAAAAAGCACTTGGTGAACCGCTTATCTTCCAGGTGAGCGTGGCAGCGGGGGTAAGGAATCATTTGGCGCCGATCATTTTGTGGGACAAATCTCGACGGTCGACTTCTGCTTTTTTCGCTTCATGACCCACTTGTTTCATGCATTTATACTTTTGCCGACATCTTCAAAGCATGGACATATATGGTTTCTGGAAAAATACCAAGTAGTAGGAAAAGTGGTTTTCTTCGGCCTTGCGGCTGGGATTGCCAAGCGTTAGAGAGCACTTTTATCACATGGTGATTGGAATGGATGCGGCCGTAGAAAACGTTTCCAATTACTCGAATTTTCTCATATTTCGCTCCTTTTCGTTCTTTCCGTTTTCCGTTTTGCGTTTTATGTGCTTGGGAAACAATTTTGTTCGACATTTATTAAGACTTACTCGATCCCAATCGAATATGATACCAGTCTTCCTCAACTGTCCCTTCATCGTCTCAATATTGCTAAAATTGTATAGATTGGATGAGGAAAAATCACAGCAAAAGGATCTTGGCGATTTTTCACTCGCTGTGCACCAACAAAGTCCTAATTTTGAAAAAATCCTGAAGAGGCTCAAATTTTCTATGTAGTAACAGCTCAGACGATTCAGCAGATGTCTATATGAGTCGATTTCGTGTAATTTCTCTGTGCTTTCGCGGTACTGTGTTGAATTTTCAGGACGCATAACCTACGACATTGTCCATTTTTGTGGATCGACTCCCCGTTCACGCGCTGCATTCTCGGCTGGTAGACCAAATGCGTCCCACCCGATTGGGTGCACAACCTTAACCAGCCAATCACTAAGCTGTCGTCATGAAACTGTCTTCTGGAGATTGAAGATCACTTACATCGAATCCGTTTAACCTAAAATATCTCGCCGTCACATCAGAAATGGTGTAGACCCGCATGTGGCCCATGTGTAGAGAGCCCGACGGGTATGGAAACATGGACAGAATATACTTGGAAGGACCAGCCTGAAAGAAGTTGAGTTTTCAGGGTTGAAACTGCGTGGAGTTCTTGGAAATTCCGAACTGATGGAAGAGGATTTCACCTGCGCACTCCGCCTTGCTCTTTGAGATTCATAGATGGGTTTCCAATACGATTGCAAGTCAAGTAGTTGATCACTGAGCCGCCAGGACTGAAGACAAACAATTATTCAGCACATATCCGTACAACAACTCTACAAACCTGCAGTTTTACACTAGGTGAAAACAGAGATAAGAAAAGCATAGAACAAATCGCACACGACTGTCTTCGGGCAACGGCCATTTGAGGGTAGCTGCCGTGTGATGACTCCGCCGACGAGCCAAAGATCTGAATCCATGAGCTGCACCCCGATCCACCCGTCTCCAAGGCATCTTAAATTAGGTTTCTTACAACAGTCGCTAGCAACTAAATCAGTGTACTGATTGACTTTGATCTGTAATGAAAGCACTTAATTATAATTCGGCAAGATACGATAGTGACGCTTGTTTTATTTTTGTTCTTGGGCCATAGGAAGCATAGGCTGATTCCATGAGAAATTTATAGAAGGCCAATTCCAACCTCGATCCCAGTTTCACTGTACAACGACCATATTCAGAACATACTTTATAGAATAGAACGTATGGTTTTTGAAATTCTCTGCGGAGTTGTAAAAACTGATGTAACGAAATTCTACAGACTTCAGGCTTCTAGGACCAGGGGTAATTCGGAGAAAATCTTGTACAACACACCAAGGACTGGGCACATGGTTTTACGTGCAGGGCTGGCTCCGTTTTTGTTCCGTTGAACTCAAATATTCCCTTCATTCCCCCCTGCTTCCGTTCTTTCAGCGATTTTCGAGAGGAATGTTGCTAATTTCTGAGAAAATATACTCTTTTCTTATGACATCTGTTCCTCATATTTATGTTTATGTGTACATAAGTTAGTCACAGTATCTTCTCTTTACATTTAGTTGGTATACGAGTGAGCGATTTTTCTATAACGTCTACCTCTTGTAGCGTAATAAATAAATAAATAAATAAATAAATACTTTCAGCTACATCGGGCTCTTTTTAACCGCTTTTTCGGCATTGCTGTTTCAATGGGGACTTTCCATTCCAAGTGAAAACACTTACTCTCTGATTCGGAGCAAAATTTATTTCCGTTCATCGCGTGCGTCTGCGCGCTTATGCTGCGTCTCCGTCTCCCCACACTTTCTGTCTCTACCCTCGCTCCGCGCAAGTGCGCAAAGGAACGGAGTAAATTTGGCTCAGAAACAGAGGACAGTCTGTTTTGATCATGAGCACTGTCTTTGAAAGCGAAGCCAAACAAATACTATACACGGTTAATGGAGGCGGCCGACGAAGCCGACTCTTCCTTTGGTGTACCCAAACGAATACTGTACATAATTAATGGAAGGGGGCCGCGGCCGGCTATGCGCAACAGGGATGTGCGCAATAGAAGCCCCATTTATGGTAATTTCGTTAATCGTTGAGTCGTTCCAAGCTTACGGCCGAGAACTTCACCTCGTTAGTCTCATGTAAAAAAATCTATGGCTTTAGAAAACAAGCACAACTGCAGCCAGGCAGAAAAAACCCTTTTAACGAGATATTGAAAAAAGGAAGGCATAACAGAAGAATATGTATGTTTTTTGAAACATTCATGGCCGTATATTGAACACAAATCAATTTCCTTGTTAGAACTAGACATTTCAAACTGCAGAAAGCCTGTATATACATACATAAATAAAAATATCTCCTTAACCACTCCGGAGGACATCGCTGCACAGGAAACCTAATACTCGAGAGTGTGTGTTTTATCGATTTTTTTGTCATTTTTTTTCGGTAACAAAGAGAAACAAAATGGGAAACCGAGACAATCTAGAACTCTTTTTTTTTATCAATGCAAAATTTGCCATTCTGCACTATATGATGCTATTTGAGATCTACCCGATGGTGACAATACGGAGAATCGCACCGACACTGCACGAATTGTTCTTTGCTCAGCGTCGCGAGCCGAGCGCTTACGTGGTTTAGAGCTTGTTCCCATAATGGGGAAAGGTCGGAAGAAATTAGCACCCAAGTTAAAATTTTGCCCTTAACAAGGGACGACCCCCCGGGGGAGGAGACGTCATGAAAAAAGTTCTTCTGAGAGTTGTGGGGGATGGATAGAGTAACAATAATCTATGTTTGGTTTTTCTTAAGGGCCATCCAGTGAAATGAAAAAATTGAAAAACATAACGAAAAAAATTGGCCGGGCGCATTCTCTTCAACCGACCACCATGGCTGTGCTTTCGGTTTTTCGGTACTCTTTCGGAATAAACGACCCACTGAAAAATACAATGAAATTAGCAACTGTTTGGGCTTGACCGACCGCCCGGTCGATCACATTAAACAGCTCAGAGTGTTTGAAAATGACTAAATCATTCGACAGCTTTAGTGAGAAGGACATTTCTCATGAACTTTCCCCAGTAGGTCGTCTATTCCGAAAGAGTACCGGTTTTTCAAAAGCGGAAATTGGCTGGCTACTATATCTAACACCCATCTACCTCAATCTGCTTTATTTGGATCAATATTGAGAAAATTTTTTTCGACTTTTTTTCGCCATATGCTCTCACCCTCAAACTCCAGATAATCAAAAAAAAATCTGCGTGATCGAACCAAGTTTAGTAGATTTCGATGAAGGGTCAGCAGATGTATTGGGCAACCAATTGTCGCCTTCCGAAAATGAAAACTGCGGCCATGATGACAATTTTTAAGAAAGGGTTCATCGCTTTGCTTCTTACAACGGCAATGCTTTTTTCTCCGATGATTCGCAAACGACTTTTATGTGTTCAAGAAAGGTGTTCTCTTTTACTCAAGCAAAGTTATACAAAGTTAGAAGATGCTCACATTACAATATTACTCAGCGAACCCGAAATGCCAGCACAAAAAGAAGAGAAGGATAATTTTTTGAATGCGGTGAGGAAATGCTCATATACTACAGTGATTCACGCGCTAGAAATTGTAAATCCAGAAATATTGGAAAAAGCAAGTTAAAATGAGAATGAGAAACCTCGTGGATAAATAATCGAACAAATGCAAAACAAATCTTCCAGAAGATGAATTGCGGGAATCGAACCCGTAACCCTTCGTAGTTTAGCATTCCCCATCGTTATCCTCTCGACCATCCCTACACGGTGGTTACGGCAACTTCAATCAAGTGATACGAGGAATGGAATGCACAGTGAGCTCGGAAACGGCTTATATGTATCTCTGAATGGGGCCAGAATCAGGCCGTCAGGCCTTGTATGGGGCGTTTTGTGTAACTTAATGTGTACCGAGCATATGAACTCATCTCGATCTTCTGGGTCTACTGTGACCGCCTTCAATACGTGTTAGACACACACCGTGTCAGGCTCTACCCTCGCAGTTTTTCCAGCATCCGGGAAGTTTTTTATAATTTTCGGTGCTGGTGATTGTTGCGTTTCAGAAATCGTATGGAGAAGATTGTTGGTCCTCTCGGAGAATGATAAACACGGACGCGTCCGATCTGAATACTGTCACAGAAACACTTTGGTTCGACTCTGCAACGTAAGTGACTGACTCAAGATAGTTCGACTTCCCAGCAGCCTCGCGGTTTTCCGGCTCCGACAATGCAGCTCAACACCGATGTAACTCCTGCACAAGTTGTTGCCTCAATGGTTTGGTTCCTGGAGCAGGAGTTATGACAAACCGAACAAAAAATTGCATTGCAGGGCCTTGTTTTTCGATGCCGGTAATTTTCAATGCTCCTTGTCCGCATTCGTCTTTCGCCGAGACGATTGTTTTGAGAAGAACTTGAAATGCCAGTTGATTAACTTCTAACAGGTGGGCTCGTATGAACAAATACAGAAAACCGCATACCGTGCGATGGTATCAGCTTTGACGTTCATTATAGGGTAGAATACAATCCACTAACAAGGGACGACTAGTTTCGTTAAGTATCTCTAGTGGCTCAATAGTGATAACTGCGCAGTATCCACCCCGAGCTGCAGGTTTCAATACGTTCTAAGCTTCAAAAAGGCCGTTTTTGTCCTTTTTGTATCCGTACAAGTCCACACCTTAACGGAACATAAATGTGTTCAGCGCCCAAAACTACTCTCCTGAACCGGAAACGGTGAAGGCGCATTTTCGATGCTTTCATTTCTACTCTCCTGAGCAAAATTTCGGTGAAGGCGCATTTTGGGCGTTTATTTACACCGATTAGGGGCTCTGAAGCGTTTTCGAAAAAGTTATTTTCAAAGTCTTTCCGGTTTCAAAGTTTTCGGCTAATTTCGTTCAAAGCTTCCCAACCTGGGAAAATCTCGAGGGAAAAACGCCACTTTGCGATTTCAGGAGTGCTACGGTAGATAGAGCAAAATTTCGGTGAAGGCGCATTTTCGATTTTGTGAACAGACAGCGTTTTGGACTTGTACGTTTTCGAGTTGGGCGTTTATTTACACCGATTAGAGGGCTCTGAAGCGTTTTCGAAAAAGTTATTTTTTTCAAAGTCTTTCAGTTTTCAAAGTTTTCGGCTAATTTCGTTCAAGCTTCCCCAACCTGGGAAAATCTCGAGGGAAAAACGCCACTTTTGCGATTTCAGGAGTGCTACGGTAGATATTGCTCAATCGTTTCTCTGGGGGTTATTTGGAGTGCTGAACACGAATCTGGAATCCGTTTATCGATTTTCTGCAAATTACGGTTGATTACGGTGGGTGTACGGGTGTTTGGTCAAAATCTCAGATTTTACCCAAAATTTGTATACGGGGGTTATTCGGGTTGGAGAATACGATTTTGACGTCCGCTTGTCGATTTTCAAATTACTGAGGTGGGTTTCGACCCTAAATGACATGTTACCAACCAGTAACCTACAGTAAACCTCAAAATTCCAACAAATGGACTCCAGATTCGTGTTCACCACCCTAGATTATTACATACAACTTTTGAGCTAAAGCCGAGAAAATTTTTGAAACTCAAAAAAAATGCCTGATGGTTAGCTTTTTGCGAGGCTCAAAAATGCTCATAACTTGTTCGAACCTGCAGCTCGGGGCGGGATACTTTTACTATTGAGCCAGAAGAGATACTAACGATATTGGTCGTTTTCGCAGATGCGTTTACCACTCTCGTTAGACACTTCCCTTGTAAGTTGTTGAAGTGAGTAGTCAAAGCTCGATATGTGGTTGTAGATGTTCATCCATCCTCTGCTTTATTCGCGAATATTGCGAATAAAGCGTTCGGCTGAACATCTGCAACCACATATCAAAGCTTCATTCTCACTCACTTCAATAACTTTACTGGAAAATGAATCTCAGACATCAAGCAATATTGAACGACCCTGCTATTTTTATCGGAACGGAATTCATATTAGTTGCTGTCGCAGCAGGCTGCACGAAGATCTCACTGAGAGATCTCTACCAAAAAACAGCCGCTAAATAGCCGAGAAATACGCCGCAGGGCCAGTAGCAATCCCCCAATGTAATGGTGACTTTTAGAGGCAATAGCCAACCTGAAGTCGGTGACGCCTAGATGCACTCCTATGGTTGCCACCCTAGAACGAACCATTCTTGAAGAAGTAGCGTTGAATGCAAAACTCTCAATATCCGACGTATTTGAACCAGCACCGCACCATCCTACGAGACGGATGTCAACACAGCGCCTTGGACTACTGGGCCACATGTTCATGTGAGGACTCTTTCTGTTTACAATCCCTGCACAGTTCTTCGTATTCATTGCAACTTTGATCGAACTATCAGTAGTAAATATGGGTTGGTTAGCGTGCAAACGTGTCTATCTTTCAGATTTGATAAGTTTTCAACCTTGCAACCTTGAATGATGGGATTTCGGAATTTTTCGCGAAAATCATCAAAGCGAGTGAATAATAGACTCAAAAAACTATTAAGAAATTTTTTTGTTGGATGATCTCTTACCACTGAACCACGATACACAATACTTTGCAGTATGATTGTCGAGGAGCCAACCTCGTGTTTTCGTCACAATGTACCGAAAAATTCAAAGAATTTTTTTAAATTATGAACTATTTTTATCCTTAGTCTGTTTCACGCTTCCCAGTCAACATAGAAAGAAGTGAACTCGAAGTGAAAAGAGGAAAACGAAGTTTAGTTAAAAACACTTGAAAAAACTATTATACAGCATTTAGTAACTAGTACACTTGGATCACGTAAGTTTTATGCATTTTCTGAAAAACCAAACCGTATTTCAGCCATCTTTCTTAGATAAAAAATCTGATTTTAATTGTGGTGAGCGAATATTGGAATAAAAATTGAAAATGGTTGAATATGGCCACAGCAACTTCTAGGAATTGGAAGTTGAGCTGCATAGGACTAAAGCACGTGAAATCTATAAAGGAGACGTATTTATGACAGCTACGTACAATTTGACGTTAATCTCACTAATCTTCGCCAGGAATCATTGAAACATCAATAAAACCTTCGAACGTTCCGCCTGTCATTCCTATCAGCTGGTAGCGGAGCTGGATGGCCGCCGGCGGGTGCAGATTCGATCTCCGAAGACAGTTTCTGACGACGTAGTGATTGTGGTGGTTGTGCGCCCAATCAGGTGGAACAGCATAGGCCTTGCCGTGCTGTGCTGGGTGATAAGTGGGCAGCGTACTGGTCGGATCGCAAGCGCTCCTGCCCTTTCTTGGAGCGTACGCTTCAAAAATTCAGCACCATTGAACGTGCTCGACCCTATGACCGCGGTATCGACCCAGCTCCTCTTCCCTCCGCGCGCTATTTCACTTTCCTCTGCTCCGGTGAGGCGAAGCCACCACCCGTTTCTTACGGTCAGCCACCTCACAGTAAGAACGCTCACTGCTCCAGGTGGCTGACTGCAATGGTCATTAGCGGAGCGCCGCCTGTGCAATTCTATGCCGGCCCGTCCATATTGATAGCCAAGACGTGATTGACCCAGTCATCACGCAGTGACAGCCGGTTGCTGCCACCTTTCGGGGGATTGCTACTGGCCCAGGCTCCGCTCCTGATAAGCTATTTTGCGGCTATTTCTCGGCTTTTCACGAAGCGGACAAGAAACAGCTGAGAAAAACGAAAGTAACCAAAGTAACCAAAGACGAAGCCGTCGCCGGCTCACCGAGCCGCCATCCGAGGCCGCCAACTGTTGGGCGGGGACTCCATAAGCTGACGAGGTCCAAAATACCTCGATATGGGCAATTGAATCGACGGAGATGTTGAAATTTGAATCATGTCTCAGGGATGCGTAGCGACTTACCTGGAGATGCACTAATCCGCGGCTATTTCGCGGCATTCACGCAGCGAGGATTGCTTGACGGCTATCTCACGGCTATTACGCGGCAAGCAGGCACTTCGCCAGCTATTTCGCGGCTATTTCTCGGCCCAAACTCTCGGAGATATTCGCGCTGAGATAAAGAGTGGTTTCACCGCTACAGCGACCATCATTGGCTGACGAACATACGCAAATTCGACGGCCCTGGTGGCATTGTGTTTCATTCGGGATTTTGCATTCAGCTCGCGGATCACACTGATACGTGGCGTGCCTTATTGTACGTTGGCGCAAATTGGGTGCACGCATGGTATCACATACAGTTCATCTATGCAATCGCATTCAGTTTGCAAAGTGCACGCTGATTGCGAAAACGTGTTATTGCGACGCGGTTTCGAGATCTTCAGAAGAACTGTCGGATTAAAATATTTCTATTGCGTTTCCGAAACTACATTTACCAATAGCGGTATCAAGCGTCTTAAATCAGAGGTGTCCTATATTTCTATCAGTAAATCTTGAATTCCCCGTCAAGGATAAAAGCCTTTAACGCACAACAAAGGAACGCAAAGTACAATACCGCCCGCGACTTTGGGAAAAACGGCGTTTTCGGCGTTGTTTTCCGCCGCAAACCGCCGCTTTGTCATAAGCTTCGTTCAAAGTGGTCCGTTTGGGTTGCTAGGGGCATGTTTAGAAATCAGTATCGAGCTCTTCATTTTGAGCTCACATGTCTTACCCTGCAAACAAGGCATATAGGGTTAACAGAATCAATCGAGTGTACGAAAACTGAAGCTAGATATCAAACTTGTGCTAATACTTGATTCCATATCAACCGTAAAGGTCAAGGACGAGTCATATAGAAGTATGTAAGACTAATTTAGGGAGGTGTTGAAATTGAAAATTAATGTTTTTTAGCCATTTCCTCGCCCCTGCAGACACAGTCATCGTCCTTCGCTCGGGCTCAAATTGCCTGATCTCAATTAAGTGTAGACTCTTCCAAAGCAGAACCAACCTGTCTGAAGGCATTTCCCGCCTAGCGCCACCTCGGTGGACTTGGCTTTGAAAAACGTCCCAGACCACTGACTTCACTTTCTCAGCTCAAACAGGAACAATCGACCTGAAACTCAGCCTACAACTTTACTTTCTGATCCTTCTTCGTAAGAACACTGCGGCCGCCCAATCCGGAAAACTCGAATTTTCACAACCCTAAGAACTGACAGCGCCTTTGAGCCGTTCTGCCGCTGCGGCTACACCCTCATCGCCTCCAGCTCAGGCAAAGGTAAAGGATTTCAACTGCGCTCAGGACAGACTCCCTTGAAACAGGAACAACAGGTCTGGAGGCATTCCCGCTTAGCGGCAGTCCGGTGACTCTGGCTGAAAACGATCCCCAAATCTTTTCAATGTGGAAGAGCTGCTGGGAACGCCTTATCCATTTCTCGACTAAAACCGCCCTCATCCCAGATATAAAATTTTCTGCTTTTGGAACCCGGTACGGCACAGCGGTGCAGTAAAACAGGTGATATCGCGCCCAAAATCTCAAGTTTCTCTGGCCCCTGTTTTAAACTGATTGTTTGTTTCTGGGAACACGTTTAGGTCAATCTTGATCGATTGTTCAGACTGTCCGTTCTCGACTTTTTTCGTGGCTATTGCTCATTTTCAGGCCAGTATATTTCGGCGATTCCTGCAGGAGTTCTTCTCTTTTGCAACAATGCTTCTCAAAATACAGGTTTTTGGAAACTTGCTCAGATCTCAGCGTTCCACGCAATGCAAGAATCAAATTTCTATCATAAGAAGCTGCCATATTCACTTCCAGATTATTATCAGCCCCATATCAAACTTCGGTTTTCGAGTTGTCGGGACAAGCTATAGCCAGTCAGTGCACTGAGGCAGTGTTACGTCGAGAGAACACGCACCCTTTTCTTTTCTGTTTCTCGTTCCCAAACGCCACTGAACGGACGCTTCCCAACGCCCCTCACTCCAGCAGTTTCTATTCTCACCCCTGTGTGGAGGCGGGGGCAGAGGGCATGTGGATCGAATCCACACCGCGGGTGTGGCTAAGGAGCAGTTCGGCTGGTAAACACGACGCGCGCGACGGTAGAACGCTGTGCGCGCTCATCGTCCTTGGGGCGCGCTAACCGAGGGCACTCAAAAAAGTTGTTGTTGTTCCATTTTAGCCGTTCCCCTTTATCGTTTTTTGCATTTTGTTCATGTAGGTTGATGTGTCAGACGTCGGAATCAATATCATCATCTCCCATTCCGCTCCAAGAAGCAGAGAAAAAGAACTATAATAAAACTTGTATGAAATGTGCGAATTCCATTGAAACGATGGTATGAGAAGTATTCAAAGAAAAGCACATTATGAACCAAAAAAAACATGAATAAAATGCAAAAAATGATGTAGGGGGACGGCTACAATGGGACAACGACTACTTTTTTCGAAGGTTCTCGGTTAACGCGCCCCAAGGACGATGAGCGCGCACAGCGTTTTTCCGTCGCGCATCGCGTGTGCTAGCCGAACTGCTCCTTAGTCACACCCGCGGTGTGGATTCGATCAACATGCAGGGGCAGAGCTGCAGAGCTACACAGCGCAGAGAAGAAGAGCAGAGGAATAGGATCAAGCCAACTTGTCACCTCACTTATCGATTCGTCATAGCGAGGAACAGGGAGTGTGAGCGACGTTAATTTACCGTGCGGCCCAATTTAGCATTGAATTAAAAAAACAATTTAGCGACTGACCGACCTATTGTACGAAGTTTCAGATTTTCGCATTTTTAAACCCGAATATGTTTGCCATTTCCTGAGCAACAAACCTCCTTTTGCTTAGATTCATGGGCAGTAGCAATGATTCCCGTCGAATGTCTCTGATTCTCTCCATAATAAGAAACTCGGAGAAAATTTAAATTGCGAAAAGTGGTTCCTAGCGATGTCCAATGAATGACGTTTTTGTCCGCATCCCATCAAGGAGGCCAGAAGTAACTGCTGGTAGCCTTTGCAGTTCTTCGCAGCTCACGATAAATATGTAGTTTGAAAACCATTCGTTATTTTTGCGATCCATTCTTTCTAACCCGGATTGTTGTTATCACAAAATTTTCTTCGTTTTCTGCGGCTCCGCTAATACGGTCAGCCAACGCAAGACATTCAGAATCTTCGTGATAAGGGCGTCCCAATGGTATAATATTTGTTAAGGTTCAAAAACAAAAGGTTCTGAGTCCTTCGTTCATACAAAGGAGCGATTGCGGTCCTCGCTTTTTGCTCTCTGCTTCCCGCGCCCTCTTTTGAAGATGTCGAAATCTTCGCGCTGCAGTGTCTCGCATGCATCGCTCAGTAAGCGAAGTACCCCCAAATTGATTGATTTCCGGCAGCCGAAATGGACTCGGGGTACTAGCGGGAAGCAGCCGTCGGTGGAAGCAGGAAGAACGAGTGCGGGGCAGAAGGGACTTGACAATGTGGATGGTCCTTAGGTTACCAAGGACAAGAGCTGGACTGGAGAGGAGTTAATCTTTAGGGTGGTCTAATTGCTAAATATCGAGGGCTCGAATTTAATTGGCGAAATTTCAGAAGGATTTCGAATAGAATTCTATCAAAGCCTGAATGATTCCACGTTACGTGGCTCATAAATGCCTGTGAATTATTGTTGTACAATTTTGAAAAAATGTCGAACGAACGAAAATGAAATTTTCTTCGTTCGGTTTTTTCGAACGTCAAAGAAAACCGAAAATTTCGTTCGAAACAAATTCGAACGATCGAAAATTCGAAAAATTTTCGTTCGAAAATTCGCGAGAAATTTGAAAAAATTTCGTTTCGAAATCGGATTTTTTCGAAATTCGTCGAAAATTTCGAACTTTTTCGAAATTTGTTGGGAAGTTCGAATTTTCGAAATCTGTTCGAAAAAAATCCGAACGAATGAATTTCGAAAAAATTTCGAAAAATCGGATTCGAACGAAAATTGAAAAATTTTCGTTCGGAAAACGAACGAAGAAAATTTCGAAAAATCTTTCGAAAATTTTTCGAAAATTTCGTTCGTGTACAACTATACTGTGAATGACTCATCGCGTGGAATGACATTGCATGACATTGACCGTAACGTGTTGTGATGCAACGCGGCAGTCAGATTGATGAGAAGATTTGAGAACCACCCGTACAGTACAATTCTCTTCATTAAATTCGAGCCATCGATATTTATCAATTAGACCACCCATAAGGTTTACTCCTCTCCAATCCAGTTCTTGTCCTTCGTAACCTAATTGTAAGGACTATCCATATTGTCAAATCCCTTCTACCCCCCTTTTCTCAGGCACCGGTTCGATTCGAGCGCCGTCAGAACGAGCGTTTGAACCGCTCTGGCTCGAAACGAAAAAAGGGGCGGGGTCAACCCGAAACGTGGCTCGTTCGTTTCGGGAATGACATCGGTCCACCTGCTTCCACCGACGCCATCTTCCCGCTAGTACCCCGAGTCCATTTCGGCTGCCGGAAATCAATCGATTTCGAGATACTTCGCTTACTGAGCTATGCATGCGAGACACTGCAGCGCGATGATTTTGACATCTTCAAAATAGAGCGCGGGGAAACAGAGAGTAAAGCGAGGGACCGGCAGTAAATCGCTCCTTTGGGCATGAACGACGGACTCAGAACCTTTTTGTTTGAGTTTCAACCTTAACAAATATTATACCATAGGGAAGCCCTTATCACGAAGATTCTAAATGTCTTGCGTCGGCTGACCGTGGCTAGCGGAGCCGCAGAAAACGAAGAAAATTTTGTGATAACAACAATCCGGGTTAGAAAGAATGGATCGCAAAAATAACGACCGGTTTTCAAAACTACATATTTATCGTGAGCTGCGAGGAGCTGCAAACGCTAGCAGCAGTAACTCCTGGCCTCCTTGATGGCGTGCAGTCAAACGTCACTCATTGGATATCGCTAGGAACCACTTTTTGCAATCTGAATTTTCTCCGAGTTTCTCATTATGGAGAGAATCAGAGACATTCTACGGTAAGCATTGCTTCTGCCCGTAAATCTAAGCAAAAGGAGGCTTGTGGCTCAGGAAATGGCAAAAATATTCGGGTTTGAAAATGCGAAAATCTGAAACTTTGTAGAAAACGTCGGTCAGCCGCGGACAGCTCGATTACCTGCTGTCTATATCGTTTACACTGTTGAGTTGGACGTGGCATTACGTTGAAAAACCACAATTTACTTGATTTTTCCTTTCGCCAAATCGATTGATTGTGTAAGCCCTATATGCCTTGTTTGCCCGTAAGACATGTGTATGCTCAAAAGAAAGAGCTCTCGATGCTGATTCGAAATATGTCCTCCAGAGCTCAGTTGGAGCACTTTGAGCCAAGTTATGACGAAAAGTCGCGATTTCGCGACTTTTGCGGCTTTTTTGAGAAAATTAGTGCGGGTATTGTAGTGCGTGTATTGTACTTGTATATAACTCGTCCATGATCTGTGCGGTTGGCATGAATTCAACGATTTACAACAATTTGATACCCAGCTTCAGTTTTCGTAAACTCGATTGATTCTGTAAACCCTATATGCCTTGTTTGCAGGGTAAGACATGTGTGAGCTCAAAATTAAGAGATCTCGATGCTGATTCTAAATATGCAAAGGACCACTTTGAACGAAGTTATGACAAAGCGAC